>PISX010018066.1:0-41629 GCA_004024625.1 Mellivora capensis | reverse complement strand
AAGTGGAGATGCAACATGGGGGACCAGGGGGGTAGAAAAAGAAGAAACAAGATGGGATTGGGAGGGAGACAAATCATAAGTGACTCTTAATCTCACAAAACAAACTGAGGGTTGCTGAGGAAAGGGGGTCGGGAAAGGGGAGTGGGGTAATGGACATTGGGGAGGGTATGTGCTATGGTTAGTGCTGTGAAGTGTGTAAACCTGGCGATTCACAGACATGTACCCCTGGGGATAAAAATATGTTTATAAAAAAAATTTTTTTTAAATCTTTAAAAAAAAAAAAAAAAAAGAGAAGCCATACTTAAACTGAAAAGACAGCATATTCCTGAAGGGGAAAGGGGCATTAAAAAAAAAAGTTAGGTACTAGGTAGATTCATAAATTGCCACTATGCACCCTATCATTAGAGTTCCAGCTTTCTCCATTTAAAAGTATGGTATCCTAAAGACAGCTCAAACTAGATGTGATAGGCTTGTCCTATAGCTTAAGGCTAAATAGCCAGAGGAGAGTCAAAAGAAAGCCTTAAGAAAGGACCAAAATCATGAGACTGATCATCTTATAATGGAGGAAAGGGGAGACATTAAATGGAAAGATAAATCTATTTTTAAAAAAGTATTCTAAAAATAATCATTCAAACCCTTTTAACTATCCAACTAAATATCACCTTCATCACAATCTACGTTCCTATCCTTATGCTTATTCTTGTACTTGTATTATTATACCTTTAAATCCTTTATATATTATAGTAGAATTCAAGTGCCATGAGAGCAGAACCATGCCTAATTTTGTTCACAAATCTATTTCCAGTTCTTGGAACAGTGCTTGACCCAAGTAGATGCAATAAATACTTAATGAATTATCTGGTTAGCACGAGTTGGGTTAGGGCAAGTTAATTTGTGAAAAGTCCACTGATACTCAGCTATTGTGTGCTGTAACCCTCATACCAGAAGAGTGCTAACCTCAGCCAAAAGGAGCTGGGAGAGACTTCACCTTCATTTGGTAATGTTTAAAGACATTGAAGATACAATGATAAAAAAGGAGGTACTCTTCTCCATGAGCTCACAACCTAGTGAGAATGACAGAGGCAGATAATATTACTAGGTGAGATTCATGCTCTAAGAGAGGTGTAGGATTGCCATGGAAACATCTAAGCAGCGGCACCCTGCAGCAGGGAGAGGAGATCTCATTTAAGGGGGAAAAAAGAGAAGCAACAGACCAATTATGAAGAACTTCAGTCCACTTAACTTTTGGCCATGGTTATATAGCAGAAAGCACTAACACATAACCATTCAATAAAATGTTAATTTCAACACCGAAATGAGCAAAGAAAAAGTGTAAAGTAAGAGATCAATGTTCAGTTTTGGCTCTATATGTAAGGAACTTGAAGTCCCCACTCTGTCTTAACTACAAGTGGAAAGCTCAACAGACCGAAAAATCAAAAACTCATCCAGGATTCATTAGAGGTGAGGATACAGGGCAAACCACCGCCCCCAGGATGGAAGAGTCGAGCTGGTGAAACAGGCAGTCATGGCTTACCAGAGCAGAGACCCAGGAGTGGATCCCCAGGACCCAGTGCTGGGTAGGAAAGTCTGAACTGCAATTCAGAAGCTGTGAAGATTCAGGGTAGACAAATCTGAGACTTAAAAACTACAGGAGGACCCATAGGGAAACACACAATTTTGTGAGACTTACCTCCAGAAGCTTGACTCGGTTCTCACAGTAAATATCAGGGACACTCTGGGGATCCTGCCAGGGAGAGGGAGAAAGGAACCATTCTGGAAGACATGAAAGCCCTCTGTTATTCTTTTTTTTTTTTTTTTTTAAGATTTTATTTATTTATTTGACAGACAGAGTTCACAAGTAGGCAGAGAAGCTAGGCAGAGAGGAGGAGGAAGCAGGCTCCCTCGGAGCAGACAGCCCAATGCAGGACGGGGCTTGATCCCAGGACCCTGGTTTCATGACCTGAGCCGAAGGCAGAGGCTTTAACCCACTGAGCCACCCAGGCGCTCCTCTGTTGTTCTTAATAAGGACTGGCCTCAGGGGAAACTAGTTAACCAAGCCTAACCAGCTGGTTATTATCAGACCCTAACTGCTCTGGGGAAAAATAAACAGCCTACTGCAGCCCCCTCTAGCCTTCCATGTAGGAGAAGGGAAATACCCAACTCCTGCCCACTACAGCCATCCTCTCCCACCTAAGTGGGAAGGAAAAAATACTGAGATCACTTGTGAAGTTCACAGATCAGAGGCATAAGCACACTAAGAACTGAGACCTAACCATGGGACTATAGAACACTGCCCTACACTGTACCTTATCACCATACTAATTAAAGGCCTATTTACAGCAGTTCCTTTTAGCCAGTACATCATTTCTGGCTAAACAGAAAACATTACAAAGCATTCCCAATGGCAAAACAAAACAAAACCAAAACAACAACAAAACAAAACCACACAACCATTAAAAGAGACATCAGAATGAGACAGGACAGGAATGTTGCAATTACCAGACTGGGAGTTTAAAACAACTATGATACATATTCTAAGGGCTCTAATGGATAAAGCAGACACATATAAAAACAAATGGACCTTGTAAGTGGAGAGATGGAAATCCTAAGGGCGGGGGAGGGGGAGAAAAGCTAGAGATCAAAAACACTGAACCATGAGAGACTATGGACTCTGAAAAATAACCTGAGGGTTTTGAAGGGGTGGGGGGTGGGAGGTTGGGGGAGCCTGGTGATGGGTATTGTGGAGGGCACGCATTGCATGGAGCACTGGGTGTGTGTAAAACTACGAATTTTGTTACGCTGAAAAGAAATTAAAAAAAATAAAAATTAAAAACAAATTAAAAACAAACAAAAACACTGTAGCAGAAAGGAGGAATGGCTTCTTTGGGCTGCTAATAAATAGACCACAGACAGTTGAGGAGAGAATCTCTGAGCCTTAGAACATCTCAATAGAAACCTCCAAACCCAAAAAGCAAACAGAAATCAAAGGCTGAAAAAAAAAAATGAGAACAGAATATTCAAGGACTCTGGGACAACTACATAAAGCGTAACATATGCATAAGGGGAATACCAGAAGGAGAAAGAAGAAGGGAACAGAAGAAATATTTAAAACAACAATGACTGCGAATTTCCCCTAAATTAATGTCGACACCAACCACAGATCTAGGAAGCTCAGAGAACACCAAGCAGTTATAAATGCCCTCAAGGCCCCACGTTGGCATAGTGTTTTCAAACCACATAAAATCAAAGATAAAGAAAAAAGCCGGGAAAGAAGCCAGAGGGGGAACACCTCATCTGTGCAGAAACAAAGATTACATCCAACTTCTCAAAAACAATGCGAGCAAAGAGAAAGCAAAGTGGAATATTTAAAATATTGAGAGAAAAAAACCACCAACCTACAGTTCTGAATTCTATGAAATCATCCTTCAAAAGTGAACGAGAAATAAAGGCTTTTTCAGACAAACTAAAATTGAGATAATCTGTTGCTAGTACACCTGTCCCAAAAGAAATGTTAAGAGCTCTTTAAAGAGAAGAGAAACAAGAGGCACCTGGGTGGCTCAGTGGGGTAAAGCCTCTGCCTTCAGCTCAGGCCATGATCTCAGGGTCCTAGGATCGATCCCTGCATTGGGCTCTCTGCTCAGCAGGGAGCCTGCTTCCTTCTCTCTCTGCCTGCCTCTCTCCCTGCATTGGGCTCTCTGCTCAGCAGGGAGCCTGCTTCCTTCTCCCCCCGCCTGCCTCTCTGCCTACTTGTGATCTCTGTCAAATAAATAAGTAAAATCTTTTAAAAAAGAAGAAGAGAAACGAGGTAGGCCAGAAATGCAGATCTATGTAAAGAAAGGAAGAGTATAGGACACCTGGGTGGCTCAGTTGGTTAAGTGGCTGCCTTCGGTTCAGGTCATGATCTCAGCGTCCTGGGATCGAGTCCCACATCGGGCTCCTTGCTCCGCAGGGAGCCTGCTTCTCCCTCTGCCTCTGCCTGCCTCTCTGTCTGCCTGTGCTCGCTCTCTCTCTCTGACAAATAAATAAAATCTTTAAAAAAAAAAAAAAGGAAGAGTATGAAGAACAAATCAATGAAGATAAAATAATACAACAATTCCCTATGAGTTCATAGTCTGATGTTTTCCCAAGATTTTATTTTAGGAATAGCTGGTTCTGCTTTTTTTGATCTTCCTCTGGGTGTGCCTCCAAAACCCAAGAACAAAAACATGAGAACTAAAAAAATCAAACAATCATTAGACTTTTATTTATTATTTTTATTATCTTTTTCTTCTTGATGTTAAAACAGATTTGGCTGAGTATAAACCAAGGTTGTTTGTCATTCTTGACCCACAATCTTTCTCTCCCCTCCTTCTCTCTCTTTTTCTGCCTTTCTTTCTCCCTCCTCTCCCTGCTCCGGTCCTTTTTCCCCGATCTCACCTCTTCTCCATTATTACCTTTTAAATTTCTAATTGGGTTTTTATAACAAAATTAATTGAATTACTAATAGACAGTAAATAATAAAAATTGGCCAGGCATCTTTGGATATATATAATTTTGTTCGACTCTACAAACATCTGAAGTAATTGAGTCATCTCAGATGTTTTTCCCTTTTAACACTGATGTGTACTTGGGGCACCTGGATGGCTTAGTCTGTTAAACATTTGCCTTCGGCTCAGGTCATGACCTCAGGGTCCTGGGATTGAGTCCTGGTTGCAAGAAACTTCCTCTCCTCTCTGCTTGTGCTCTTTCTCTCTCAAATAAATAAGATCTTCAAAAAATTAAAAAAACACTTATTTGTACTAATTTTAGGTTATTCTTTATTATACTCCATTTGCTGTGAATATTTTCATCCTATTTTTTAAATTTCACAGCCCTATTTTTTACTTTGAATAACATCAAATGCAAATTTTTCACAACTATTTTTTATATTCTCCATTTAAGCAAATATACTTATTTTAATATGTGATGATCTTTTAATCCTTTTAATCATTAAAAATAATAATAATAAACTGGGTACTGCTCAGAGCAAGTAGCATTCTGCTGTCCCATACCCCTGGACTGGTTTAATGGTTTCATGACATAAATTTTTAAAATACTGAAATAACAAAATTGCACGTATATCTATAAGGAGAGAAGGAGAAAATAAAACCATTCAGAGTATGTCATAATAGCTTGAGATCTTGGGGGATATGGCTGAAATTTATATAGGTCCAATGAAATAAAATCAGGAGTTATTTGAAGGCCTGTTGCTTGTTAGGAAATGAATGTATTCTTCATAGTGCCACAAGGGTCTGCAGGTTGTAGGCAATAATTGCAAGAATGATGAAGTTGCGTGTATTGTGGGGAGGATGGGCGTCAATAATCTAAGAACTAGACTAGTTAATCTTTGATTATCTCCAACTGGGCTCTAGCAGTTTTGGGCTCAAAGTTTCCCAAGAACACAAGCCTGGTTCCCTACAAAGATGTCCTTGACAGAACATAATATAATGCCCCCCAAATTTTACACCCCTATCTGTCAATTTTGACTGGGAAAATAGAGAAAAGCCTTAAAAATAATAAATATAATAAAAAGCAATACAGGGATGATGGCTAGGGTTGTATATATGTATATATTTAAAAGATCTTTTATAGGGGCATCTGGGTGGCTCAGTCCGTTAAGTGTCGCTCTCTTGATTTCCACTCAGGTCATGATCTCAGGGTCGTGAGACTGCGCTCTGAGGCAGGCTCCACACTGGGCATGGAGTCTGCCTAAAATTTTCTCTCACCTTTGCCTCTGCCCCTACCCTCCTCCCATCTCCCATCAGGTGTGCTATCCTCTCTCTCTCTCAAAAAAGAAAAGATCTTTTCATAATTGCATCCTACTTCTGTACTCTTGTGATCATCCAGGGCAAACTCCAAGAAACTCCCATACGTGTCACAGATTTAAAGAGCTATAGAATCACTGATGTGGTCCATGTTAAGAGGCCAATTTGATTAAAATATTTGTTATTCTATTGGTTGATCTGGCGTCATAATATTAGATCTGGACATGCTGAATATGTTGATGTGGTCTGTCCAGAAAAGCAATCTGTGAGAATCGATACAACTGCTATTCATCACCAAGACAGGTTCCTATGGCTTTATTTACAGGGTTAGTGATGAATGAGGAAGAACACGGCTTCAGAGACAAGTATTCTGCAGAATTCTTAGTTTGCTCTGTACAGATACAGATGGTGGCTACTAACACTCATCTTCTAGTCTTGTTATTTCATCTGTCCTTTTCCCTTTAATTTTTGTTTGTCCTATCTAGGGGTACTAAGTTACCTCCCATTTCTAGTTCTGCCACCCAGACTTATTTCTTTATTCTGGCTCATCTGTTCCTAGATGCAGGATCCAACAGATAACATTTTACAGCTGGATCCTGCTGGGGCCAATAAATCCTCCTTGTAGCAAGGCCTTCTATTTCTTTGATGCCCAAGTATTTGCATTTTAAAAAAAAAAAAAATTTTTTTTTTTTAAACAATATCTCTAACTTTTCCATGTTGTCCCCTTTGCAAAGAGGATCATATAAGCAACCTCTGGCTTCCAGGTTCTCCATACACCTGGCTTTATCCATGGCTATTTCTTATGCTACACTCTTAACATTACCTTAAGCACTTTGAAAAAGAAATAATACTCTTTTGTTATTGTCTAAATATGATTTAACTATTATGTTGTTTAAGATATATTGCCCATTTAGTTAGAAATACTTGACGTAATAACTCCTAAAATTAATTCAGTTGTGTATATATAGATAAATTCTATGCAAATAAGCAACAGTTTGGTATGAACAATTTTTCAGTGATAATCTTCCTAATGGCTGCACAAGTATTTGGCCAAGGTAAATTTATCTTCCTCACATGTATTTAAATGAATGCATTTGAATGAATATATTTAAATGAAAAGGTTTCTAATAAAGGTGGACTGACCCTAGCAAAAGCTTTTATAGGAAAAGGATCTCTTTGCAATGGCAGCCCTTAAGGATCAACCAAGGATTTCTAGAAAGAGAGCATCTTCATGTATTTGAAGGCCTACAGTGTGCCTTGCCTTAGCTCCAGCTGTCTCAGCAGATCCTCTTTCCAGACATACTCTACAACCCACCCACCTTCTTTCTTTTTGCTTCAATTCTGACTTTTTCCTAGCTATTTCTAACTATGCCCCCACAACCACATTCAACAGCAGTTTTTCCTGAACAGTGTTCCTTGATATGCAATGTAGACACTTAATTGGCATTATGCTAGCAGTACACAATTTCTATTTTCAGCAGTAACTATTCCTTCACAGTTATGGAGTATACTGGATGTATGCATATGCCTCCTATATTGTTTAGTGGGTACCAAAATTACCAATCATGTGTATGAGATTACAGCTCATTGGAGGGTAGACATTATTTGTATTCGTGTCAGCTCTAAGAAATAAGTGAAAATCTTTTTCTCAGTAGAAAATGAGTTTAGTTCATCTTTTCTGGAAAAAATTTATCTGAGAACTATATTACAAAAGACAGGTCAATGATTAACTCTTGCAATAATCTTCTATTGCCTCTGGCATCATGGGAGAATTAAGGGAAGAATAGATTCCTCAAATGGCGAGTGCATGTAGAAAGAAGGAAATGGTATGAAGGCAGTAGGAAGAACAAAGCACTCTTTCTTTAATGATCATTTCCTACAAAAAGAGGCAGGAAGTAGTCACAGTAACAAGAGCTATTTCCTCTCATTTGGGGATCAAAAACCATACAATCTACATTCAAAGTTATATGAGACCAAACCTTCCCATTGAAAGCAATGGCAGTGGGGGAGTGAGGCAGAATTTTGACAGGGTGAAAGAATATTCTAGAAAGGGAAAGGGGGGCTGAATTCTCTGCATAACCTACAAAATAAGACCAGACCCCGTCCTAGGAGCTCCTACTTCACCCAAAGTTCTCAAGTCATGCTCCAAAACAACCTAGTTTGAACTGATGATCAAGGGATCTGCAACTTTATTTCATAAAACCATAAGATTAGAATTTGGTTTAAAGTTAGAATTTGATTTAAGATTGCAATAGGAGAGAATATTGGAACTGAAGTTAGAAATTTAGAAATATTATTATTCTTAGAAATCTGACCTCATGGAGTCCATCAGACTTCTATTGGAATTTAATTTAGTCTAGGTCAATGTGATTCTTAAAAATTACCTGTCTTCTATGAAAATACAGTACATGATATTATTTTCATTATGGCATCTCTAGCTTCTGTCCTTGATCTAAAAATTAAATAATTTATGATGAAATATAAGGATACAGTACCACCAACTTCAACTTATTGCTTGAAGTTTGGAGCCAATAAGTAATTAAAAGTGTTTAATAGTCTACACTTTACTGTTGCTTAGAAAAGAATCAAGAATTGAATCAAAATTTTATACAGCTTTCATAACTACTTTTATACTCAGGAATAAGAGAAGGTTAAGTACAAATGTCAAAGAACAAACTGTGTGTCTTGTATTCTTTCCCTAAAAGGAAATTTGTTTTTAGAACTAATTGTGAATTTCATTAATGAATGAGTTTACCTTAACCTATTAAAGAGGGCTTATGGGAAAACTGCTTTCTCTGCTATTTCTAACACTCTATATACACATCTCTACACATACATCATTCAGTTGTGGCTTGCTCAAACTTCAGTTACATGACCCTTGAAATTAGAGCAAATTGTGGGATTTGGCAAAATGACCAAACCTACATATATGTTAGCAAAGGGTAAAATTTGTTTTCCTTTGCTTACCAATCTTTTATGATGATCGATTAGCTATTTTATGTATTCACAGAATTTTAAAGCTCTGAAATGTGAATAAAAACCCCAAAATATTAAATTGCTCTCCTCAAAATTACATTTTCCCTTAAGAAAATGCCCCATTATCACTTTAACTTACCATAAAATATTTCTTATCAATGTTTTCCACTGTCTTACAAAAAAGTTTTATATTTTAATATCATTTATTTCCTTGCTTAAATAAATTTGAATAAAATTTAAGAACAACAATGCAAGCCCAAACATTCTAGGCTTAAATCCACAGAACTAAGCATCTTTCAAAAGAAAGTTTTGTTCTGAATAACCATGTGTTTAGAATTTTTTTCACTACTTTAGTAGTTACTCTAGTTTTATTATAATATTAATTTTTCAAGTTTCTTCCAGAACAAAATGGCATTCCATTTACTTCTCAAAAGCTTCTTATTAATATTAAATTTTTAAGCCTTAGAAAACCTGTTTCAATACCACAGGGAAAGTTTTCATTCAAAATAATTTAAGTTTTAGGGATGCCTGGATGGCCCAGTTGGTTAAGCATCTGCCTTCGGCTCAGGTCATAACTCCATGGTCCTGGGATCGAGTCCCACACTGGGTTTCTTGCTCAGCCAGAGAGCTTGCTTCTTCCTCTACCTCTGCTGCTTCCCCTGTTTGTGCTGTCTCTGTATCCCTCTCTCTCTTTCTCTCTCTCTCTGACAAATAAATAAATAAAATCTTTTTAAAAAATTTAAATTTTAAAGATGATCAAACTGATTTATTAGTTAATAATTGGAAAATTCTTTTCTTCTAAACTATTATTTTAAACCCAATAAGAAACACTTTTTCCATATTTAGGGACTATTAAAGCTTTTTTTTAAAAGCAAAGAAAAATCAGGAAATCTTCATTTGCTGTTGAACCGGTCTATTAATGAACTTTTCAATAATCACTTTATAATCTTTTATATTTTTGATATCTGGAAAAATAATCAGAATTATAAAAATTCAAGCCTTATCATCTGTCCTTTCAGATTCTTTGAAATTTGTTCTCAATTATATGATGTACTCTAACAGAGCACCTGAGGTTTAATACAGTTATTTAATTCTGTGGCCTTAAATTCCAAATGATTGAGTATGAGAATTGATAATATAAAGTGGGTGATATATAAAATAAAAATATTCTTGTTGGTTTAAGAACAACAGACAAACAAGCTTACTTACCAGTCTGACAAACAAAATGTATTAAAAAGTTACCATTAACTTCAGTCTACAGTGAAGCTATTGAGCACCAATTGCTCAAAGTACTTACTCATTGAAGAAGTTACTCTCAAATCCCAAACCTCTCTGTTGTTTTCTCCATAACTTTCTGGTCTTTCATTTACTCTTACTCTTCCATGTCCATACATATACTGTCACTCCACTCCTGCCCATCATACTCAACTTGCAGAGACTCACTTTTCTTAATATCCACCAGTGGAGGATTTTTGGCTTAGAATCTGTGCCAACATGTCTTTACACTCCTTAAAAGGTTACATGTCATTTACTCATCAGCACTGCTCCAGATCTAATCTTCATCCATCATGTGAGACTGCTGCAGGTCATGGTTACTGGCAAAAGATATTTTAAGGTATCTGGAGGAAAGTGACTAAACACTGAGATTTCAGTGGAGCCAGCAATGACTGTGTAGGGAAATTTGTGTATTGACAGAAAAAAAAAGAGGGAGCTGAAGGGGACAATAAGGGGAGAGGATCTAAATCAGAGATGAGAGACTAAGGTGGTTTTCTCCAATGTAGTCATGTAAAAACTAGAACCTGAATGATGAACGGGATTTAACCAAGTAGAGAGGCAAGGGAAATACTTTTGTTGATGATCTCTCCCTCTATTTTCAAATAATTGAGGGCAGAAAAGTAACCAAATCAATTGGCTCCTAGAAATATCCAGGTAGCCTATATCAGAACTATGACAACAGAAATCATTTCAGGTCACTGTACATTGGTTAAAAATTCTGAGAGATACCCAGTGTCAGAAATAGAAACTCACTAGCATCACCAGGCCATTGAGACTACGAGGAATAAATAATAAATACCTAAGTCAAAGGGCCAAGCTCACCAGCTTTGCAACTGAACTAAACTCATCCTTCCCCATAGAAAGAACCACCTAATTAGAGGTTGGTTTGCTACCAGTTGCTCCCATCAAGCTGACCATAAGAGAAAGAACTGTTTACTTTCCCCACAATCTAAACACAAGCTATATTGTCAGTCGTAAACTAAACTCTTTCAGAGCCCATTGGCATATTTTACCAGCACAGATTTTAAGGACTAGCCCTGTTTACCTCATTCTAGAACCAAAGGTTGTACCTCCTATCTATTATCTCCCAGCATATTACCCTACTGTTTTGCCCAGTCATATGACTAATTAAGCTTTCAAAATTTATCCCTGATGACACAGCTTTTCCTGTAGCATTTTCACATGGGTATTTATTCCCTTCCATCTCATGTCAGGTGAGGGAGTCGATGTTCTTGCTTTCTATTTAATTGTGCAGACCATTGCATGTAAAGCTTCTCCTACTTAGTATCTCATTTCTTCTGGAACTTTCCTTCTCATCTTCCTTCCTTATGTTCATCCATTAGAGCCTGCCCTCAGTCCTTTATATTTACATCTCACACATGAAACATTCAACATCCTGAGCACTCCACTGCTTTGTTTTCTTTAATTTGGAAGATAAATCATATAAATGAAAGGATGCTTAGACTATTTCTGTTCATCTCAATAAGAATATGATGAGACTCGAGTACTAATCTCCTTGTGAACAGTAATTGAAAGCTCCTCGTGTACCCATTCCTGCCACATTCCCTTAGAAGCAGCCACCACCACTCTTGTACCTATGATTCCTATCCAGTTTTTAATTATACTACTTGTGAATAATTATCAAACCAATCTACTTTTCAATTTTGTTCCTTCTTGAAACTTACACACCTGAAATTATACTGTATGCTTTCGTCTGTGAATATGTCTCTTATACAACAAATTTATGGCATAGGTCCAGGTTATTAAATCTCAAGTTCTTCTCATGATAACTATGTTGACTATTGTTTACTTGTTTTATTATTATATAGAACTCACTTGTATGGACATATCACAATTTAATGATTTGTTCTATTTTTGTTGTAGGAATGATCAAAAGAAAATATCTAAAACAAATTAAAATAAAAAGACTTTTTTTAGAAATACAATATCTCTGATTAAATCTAAAGTCATGATAAAAGAAAAATTATATTTAGGAGATACAGTTGAGAAAATAGGGGAAAAGGAAAGACGGCAAAGAGAATGGCAAATGGGTCAATTTAGGACACACAACATCTGAATAAGTATAGTTTTAGAAAGAGGGAACAGAAAAAATAAGAGGAGTATATTATCATGAAAATGGTTCCAAGAAGATTCTGGAAGGATATCTGAAGGATATGAGAGTTCTGATTAGAAAATTCACCAAGTACTCAGGAAGAGAGATGGAAAAATGATCCACGGCAAAGCATGTTCTTATGAAAGTTCAAGAAAGAAATGGCATTGAATTCTTTGGCAGCCACACTAGAAGCAAGACAATGAAGAGCCCTCTCAATTGCTGAAATAAAATAACTTTCAGTTCAGAATTCTATGCTGAACCATGCTCTCAAAATAGCGTAGAGTAGGATATATACATTTTTAAACATATAGTTCTCATGCTTTCAGAAGATTTACTGCCCTTTTTGCCTTTTCTCGGGATCTCTCAAGGAATATGTTTCAGTGAAATGAAGTGAAACAAGAAAAGATCCAGAAAACTCAAGATGCTGCAAGGGAGGGGAAAAATCCAAATCCCAGGATAACGAGAAAGGGAGGCTCCAAGGACATAAGCTGAAAGTTAAAGCACGTTTAAAAGAAAGTCTTGGAGAAAAGTTTAGAGGTGGTTAAGTAATACTTACATTGAAAATTATTCAAAGAAAAAAACAGACAATTATTGGACTTAAAGCAAAAAAAAAAAACCTATAAAGAATGTGATAATTTCAGGAACTCTGATGTGATTTATTCTGATATATATACCAATTCTACCTACTTACTTCCCTTGTCCAACTAATTTCTTAATTACACCTGTGTTTCTGACCTGTTATGGCTTCTTCAAAAGAGAAGAAGAGTGTGCAAATCTTAAACTCCCAATGGCATCTTAGTCTATATAAGACTCTCCTTTTAAGATAAACTCTCACAAACTCTATTTTCCTGCACAGTTCAAGTAAGTTGCACCTATCTGGCTTGGGTATCAGATGTCAATGCCAGAATCTTTCTATCCTGACTATATTTATCTAACAATGATGGAAAAAACTAAAAAAAAAAAATTGACAATGAGATAGATAAGGTTCAGTCAGTCCTATGCAATTTGTCCTTTGCTAAACTAATATTATCTTCAAACTTCTTATCAAGTTGTTTTTCTTTCCTGTTTGACCTATTTCATAAATTTTCATATAAAGTAAAATTGATACAATTCTATAAATAAACATGTTGTTATATATGCTCTGAATAAAATACAGAAAGAAAAATTCCTTTTGATGTCTCCGAGTATTAAAAATCGACAACTACAGGTAGGTAATCATTGCTGGTACCAATTTGTAATATGTAACAGAAGCAGAACTCCTTGATTCTACAGATTGAGATGACAGACAAACTGCTGAGAACTACAGAAAAAAATATTACAACAAGCAGCTAATATGACATGGATGTCAAGGGAGAATTGTGCACAACAGAAATTTCTATCTATACAAAATGACCTACTTCATATAAAATAAAATTAAGTTCCTGCAAGAGAGAATGTCAGGCAATATGAAATACCTATTCATCCTATGCAACCTACTTTTGCTGTGAGCTTCTCTGGCAGATTCTTATTAGAGAAATTAGAGCACGTTGTCACACTAGTTTTAATACATGTGCTAATAAAAATATGTACAATTTTTATTGTGATATTTAAATACTGCCTTTTTGCATTGAAGATTTTATTTGACAGGCAGGATGTGAAAGAATAATTTCTAAACAGTTGGTCATTTTTTAACAATTGTGAATGATGCAAATGACTTAAGTTACTTGTGATTAAAATATGTCTATTTCATGCCTCTATCACTCTGTTCATAGTCTTTCCATGATCAGGAAAGCCTCTTACTATATCTCTGTGGTTCCAAATCTTAGCTCCCTTTCCCTAGATCCCTTAACTACTTATCCCTGTGAGTTTCTTCACAAAATTACCCCGATCCTTCAACTGGAAGGAACTCCCCCATCCTAAACTCCTACAGCTTTGCATCTCCTTCTCCTTGATACAGCACTCACCACTTTTCATCCTTTACTGTAGTCACTTGTCTGTCTCAGAATCTTTCTTCAAAGAAGGAGCTTTATTTGTATGTTGAAACGAAAAGGATTTATTGCATAGACGAATGAATGACACTTGCTTAGGAAAACCTCTAGGAAAACGTGAACCTGAAACACCTATAATTTGTATCTTGGCATGAAAATCAGTATAAATAAAAAAATAAGTAAGAAAGGTTTCTTCCAGCATAATTTTAGAATTAAACAGTCATCAAACCTTAGATGTTTTAAATAAACCTGAGCAGTTCCAGACATCTACTATGAGATGAGGCCACACCAATACCACAAAATTTCCTTTAAGGGTTCCTGGTTATACAATGAGAGTAAAAGCATGAAGGTGGCAGGCTTGCAATCAATACATTGACTTTAGAGACCCACTTATACTCATTTCTCTCAGATCTACCCAACTCTCATAACACAAGCAATTATAATTATGCAACTTCCAAGAAACTAAATGTATCCCCAACTAACAAAACGGCTAGGGCTTGAATTTTTAGTCATTTTTTTTAAAGATTTTATTTATTTATTTGAGGAGAGAGAGACACAGAGACAGAGATAGTGACAGAGATACTGAGGGAGAGCATAAGCCATAAGGAGAAGGAGAAGCAGGCTACTCCCTGAGCAGTGAGCACGAGAGGGCTTGAACACAGGACCCTTGGGATCATGACCTGAGCAGAAGGCAGACGTTTTAAGAACTGAGCCACCCAGGTGCCCCAGATTTTTACTTCTTAAAGAAAGGCAAGAGACAGAGATTCTAAAAGTTTCCAAAAGTTTTATTGTTTTAGATTTCATATTAAATTTACAATCTACCTTGAGCTGATCTTCTGTATGTAGTATAAAGTAGAAATCACCGTTTATTTTTATTTCCACCCAGATTTTTAACTAACCAAGAACCATGTGTTAAAATGACCATCCTTCTCCCTCTGCATTATCTTGTTACCTTTGTCATGAACCAGGAGATAATATAGATGTGGTTACTTTCTGAAAACCATTCTGCTTCATTGCTCTATTTGTCTATCTTCTGTTAATACCTCAGCCTTAACTGCTATTGTAAAATAATAAAGTTTATATCTGGTTTATAAATCCTCCAGCTTTGTTCTTATCCAAGATTGCCTTGTTTATTCATAGCCCTTGATTGTCCATGAAAACATTAGAAACAGCCTGTCAGTTTCACCAGAAAAACCTGCTAGAAATTTGATTGGAGTCTATTGGGGAAATTTTACTTCTTTAAAAATTCCATTGACATATGTCATTCCATGGCCAAACTATTAGTTAGGCATAGATTATGGCCAATACTCTCCCTCAACTTCCTTGTTTGATTTTTTTTTTTTAACTGTGAAGGTTTAGAAATATAAGTATTCAGTTTCCCAGTGTCCTTAACAGCTTGGAATGCCATGTGACATAGTTCTGGCTTATGGGACACAAAAGGAAGACTAAGAGGTTTGTATACTCTTCATAAAAGGAGGGAAATGTGACTGGTACATTTTCTTCTTTTACCTTAAATACAGAAGTGACCCATCACTATCAAAAGAAATTAGCAACTAAAATGAACTTAAGCCAGTTGCTGCCTACTTCCAAGCTATTTTGCATGGAAAAAAGAACTCATTTATTTAAGTTACTTTAGCTAAGTTTTCTGTTTCTCATAGCAAAAACCACTGATAAGAAATATTAATGTATTTTTTAAAAAGGAAGAACCACCAGATTAGAATACTGCGCCTTCTTTCCATGTAGGAAGTCAGTAATAACTAAAAATGCTAATCAAAGATTAATTAGGAAGCTTTCAGTCTACTATAAGTTATAAACATTAAAGATGTCATCTAAGCAATAATATTATTTTTCTTGGTTATGTATAAAATCTCTTTGCATTAAAACTTTAAAAAATGTCAATTCTTAAAGCAGAATAATGTTTTGCTTGTCCCCCCAAAAGGAGCTATAATACTTCCCTCTCCTCACTAAAATTACATGGGTTAATCCCAATGTCTCTTTGATTAAGACACCTAAAGCAAAAAGCTAATTGCTCGTAAACAATATTCTTACTTTAAATACTTGCTCATTGAGTTAACGGTTTTCCAACTATAAATGACTAACTTTGCCTTCAAATGATTTGAAAGTATTAACATTTTGAAACATTCCAAAGTATCTTTTATTTACTTACATTTCATAATGCAAATGACGCATGTTTGCATAAAGCAAATGACAAAGTACTTTTGAAATTATTTTAAATAGACCCTTATTTGGCTTTCTTTTGTGAAGCAGGACAGGCATGTGCTAAATCAAAAGTAAAATATATCCAAGGATGATTACTATGTAGTTTATAGATAAGAACTTATATTTATTTAAAAAATTACATGGACATTGGGGACAGTATGTGCTATGGTGAGTGCTGTGAAGTGTGTAAGCCTGACAATTCACAAACCTGTACCCCTGGGGCAAATAATACATTATATGTTAATAAAAACAATAAATTTTAAAAGAGGCAAAAAAAAAAAAAAAAAAAGTTACAACAAAGTCACCACTCCTGGACAAAGAATTCTTTTCTCCAAATTCTTGGATCCACTAAAAAAAAATTAAATTTTTAAAATTTCTCTAAATATCATTTCATGCTTATATGGAACCACCCTGTCTCAATTTGAGTCAATAAAAGATCACTATTTGTTATGACTCAGTAGGCAGTTTTTCAGAGTAGTACCAAGAAATTGAACTCTAACCCTCTCTATCTACTCTACACTCACCCAACACCAACACCTGTGATTAGTTTCAAAAGAACTCCTAGAGAGTGTATATTATTTAGGCACAATTTTCCACAATTGCCATATAAAATAAATAAATAAAAGCAGATGTCCTGCTGCTGGTGGTAATTTATACCATATTCTTTACTAGTTAGAGAATATACATTCATAGTATAAAATTTCATTATTAATTTTTCTGAGAGAAATAGTTCCCTTGAGTGATGTGAAAGAATTGGCCCATTGTTTCTTTTTATTTGACAAAGATAAAGACCCTCTAAAAAGTGACTCTTGCCCACAGCTTATTCATCTATTTTCAGTATTATGATTGTAGCCCAGATAATAATCATTGTATACTGTTTTGGTTATTCTACCACAAGTTTAAAAGTAAAGAGTTATTGAAAAGCTCAGAAGAGGGACATCTAGGTGGCTCAGTCACTTAAGTATCTGCCTTAGGCTCAGGTCATGATCCCAGGATCCTGGGATCAAGCCCCACATTGTTCTCCCTCTTCCTCTGCCTGCTGCTCCCCCTGCTTGTGCGCTCTCTCGCTCTCTCTCTCTCTCTCTCTCTCATTCTGTCAAATGAAAAAATAAGATCTTAAAAAAAAAAAGAAAAGCCCACAAGATTTCCTAATAAGCTAATATCATCCTCTTTCTTCTCCTCTCACCAAAAGCCCGTCTCCATTAATGGTTCCCCTTTTCTTCCTAATTTTTGGAGCTTATAATTCATTCCTTAAAGTTATTATTTGATTTTCAAATTCAAATGATTATAGGGACTACATAGGTAATGTATTGCAAATTAAAATTTGTGATAAAATAGAGGGCACATGTCATATGTAAAGAAGGCAACATCCAGTGAATTATATTTTGGGGGATTCAGGATAATTTTGCTAGAACTTCTAATTTTTCAGAAGTCACAATCAAGGTATTTTAGTGAAATAATTTCAATTTTAAGTGCTGGCAAGTAGTTCCAATTCAACAAGACACAAAAACTACAGTATGCAGGATCATATTTGTTGGATTAAACAATATGCATTTGTTCAAATTCTTACTTCTATGCTATATAGACATAAACAGTGAAATGTATGCAATCATATCCTTTTTCTCTTTCTACCTATTAAGGTGTTTGTTTTTCTGATAAAGCAGAAAACTTCCTCAGTTTCTACCTGTTGACAGGAAAATTTTAAATCCTTTATCATTTTACTTTATAGTTCTCAACTACATATATTTATGGTTCTCAACTGGGAGTCATTTTGCCTGCTCGGGGACATTTGCTTGGGACAGTTTTGGTTGTCACATTGGGAAACAGATGAGCTATTGACGTCTAGTGAGTAGAATCTAGGGATGCTATTAATCATCCGAAGACGCACAGGACAGTTCCACAGTAAAGACTTATCTGGCCCTACATGTCGACAGGACAAAGTTTAAGAAATTCAAGTTTACAATATCACCAAATTCTTAATATTTCTTAAAATTCTCATGGAAGCTTAATGTATGAGAATTTTTTTTTAATTCATAAAAAGGTATGAGAGGACTTAAGAGGCATAGGACAAGAGAGGAATGGACCCCAGTGTGGAGTGTTTTAATTTTACTCCATTTCTCCATTGGCCAAAACCAATCTGGCATAGAGTGTCTTCTCAATTTTATTATTATCATTACCCCTTATGGTAGAAATATTTGAGAAAAAGAATGGGAAGAAGGAAAACCATTCCCATTTATTTTTCTCTTCCTTAACCTGAGGTGTTTTAAAGTCTTTGATTCTTCCACAAAGTTTAGAGCTCATGCTGTTCTATTCAGATGTTCAGTTTACTATAATTACCAATAATGGATAGCCAAAATAACAATGTGTGTTTTCAGTGGTTTTTTTAAATGGTAAATCTGTCTTTATTTTTATCTGTCTTAGATTTTTCCATTTTTACTTACTTTCATATCCTTTACCTGAAGAGTTGGAGATTAATTCCAAAAGGGTTGAGCATGCTAAAATAAGCTGTCCACACGCTCAAACTGCAATGTTACTGACGCAGGCTAAATGAGTCCATTTGTACGTATTTTCCATCTTCTGGGTTACCATGTAATGATTAGGGAACTTGTGTTTTACTAATAAAACTATATTTAGAAAATTTCCTGATGAATTAGCTCTCTGGATATTATAATGTCTGTGAGTGTCGCTCCTTTCTTGAGCTCAGTAATTATTTAATGGGGTAATTCCCTTACGTGAAAAGTTTCTTACATTTTCTAATTCATAATCACTGCCAATTATTTGCTTACATTCTCTATAGACATTTATATTCCATATCTCAGTGGTATTGGGTAGAGTTTTTGCAATATTTTCTAAGGTTTCAAGAGACCAGTAGAGTGACTCAGATTTTCTCAACAACTTCTGACAAGCATCAAATTCATTTAGACTGAGGAGTTAGTCACCCTGAAAATTTCAGTTCATCTTAATCTAAGGCCAAATATACCCCCAATTTCACTCATATTATCCTCTTCAAAGGAGGGTTGGGGAGGTTTAACATTTAAAATATCTATCGATGCCTAGATTTTGTTTGTCTTATGTCAGTTTGGGTCTGTTAGCAGTATTTAATTGGATTTGCTGAACTTTTCACTTCTGCGAGTTCTTTTAGGGGAATTTTACAGATGCGGGATTTATGTGAATTCAGATTATTTGAATGTTAACTACAAACCCAAGAAACCCTGTATTTCAAAGTTAACTAAAGATTTCAGACTCTTCCATTTTTCTAAAGTTGGAAGACTTTAAATTTGAAAAGTTTTAAACTTTAATCACATTTTTAAATTATGAGAAATTTTCTTACTTTGTAGCCTGCAATCTCTAATATTAAAGAAATGATTAAAAATCAGGAGTTTTGTAAAATGGTTTAATTAAATTAACAAATAATTATGCCAGTATATATAGATAAATGGACACTGTAAGGAGTTATGAATGGTTCTGGGATGACTGAAGCTCCTTGAAACTTCTGAAAATACAGGGTTCATTACATATTTGTTGCACAAATTTCGGAATACTAGAACTTTTTTCTTGTTTCTACAATCTCAAGGGCAGTTACTTAGGATGAATACGTGAATGTTATGCACCATGCCATACAACTTTTGCAAATGATGTTATAGAGGGAAAACCTGTATTCACAAATAATATCCGTTAGTGTTCTTTCTTTCCTTCCCTTCAGGAGACAATATCACAAATTTACAAAGCTTCAGGTAAAAGGGACAATTTATATGTGCATATATACAGCTTAATTAATACTTAAATTATTGTGAATACTTAAGTATCTGACATTGAATACTCAAAAATTACCATTCACACTTAATTGATTCAGCTTGGTTTATCTCCATTTAACAAAATTATTTTATTCAACCACTTTAAAAGTTTGATATCCTGGGTATTTTTAACTCAAGGGCTGACCCAGTACTGCCTTTAGACCTAGACAAGTGGGACCTCTGTCCTAGGTCCTCCACCCCAGAGGATGCGTGCCTCTAAGAGCTTTCTTCAAAATGTTCTAAGTCGTCCTGTCCCTGGGATGGTAGAAGGCCTACAATGCCATTTGGGCATAGTGCCATAGACCAGAAAGGGGACCAGATGAGCCCTGATGCCCATCTCTCTTCTTGGGGCATTCTCTGACACTCTATCTGGCACATGGGCTCATCCAGATGCCCCAAGGGGCAGAGTCACTCAACTTATGTGGTCTTCCCAGTTCTTCAGAGCTCCAGGTCTGGGAAGGCAGTCTAGCAAGAAGATTGCCCCAGTTGCTCAGCAAGGGATTGCTTTTACAGGATCTCAGAAAACTGAACTACCACATTGACTTGAGTGACTTTCACTTATATTGGACATAGGGGGAGTTCAGGGTTCTGACTCCTGATGGACAACCACTGACCCTTGGGGTTGAGTCACATGTACAGACCCATGTATTAGCCCCGCCCCTTGTTCTTACCACACAGCTACCTCTAATCTGTAGCACAAAATGGTGTCAGGGTTGGTGGAAGGTAATTTTTACCATATGTGCCCTTTCTACTGATAGCCAGGGAGATCATCTGAATGGTAAGTGTCAGATAGCTGGTTAATACAGGAATGCTCTGAATTCCCCCATTAATCATTATCTGCAGAATGTATAGATCTTATTCTCTCACTCTGTTATTTACTGCAAGCAAAATATATAGAAAAACATGTTGTTGAATGTTCCAGGTCAGGGGCCTCAGGGGTGGCCAACCTAGGGCATTTCACTGGTAACACAGAACATCTAAGTGGTGGGCTTTGATCTTGGAACGTTGATTGTGCAAGGAGGGGGAAAGCTACAGAGAGTTGCTAGGCTAGTTGCTATACTATAAATCTTGCTGCATGTAGATCCCAGCAGCAGATGCTTCATCCAGTCTGCCTTTCCCAGACAACCTGTATATAAGTTCCTGCAATAATCTGACATCCCCTTCTCTGGCTCTGGGTCTATTCCTTAGTCTCCCTGGGTGGTTGTTCATCCTTGGCTTAGAGTCTGCTGGAGTGCAGCTACACAACACAGCACCCCCTTAGCAGACTTTGTGGTATATATGTCAGGCACTATTTCCTATGAAAGCTTTAGAACACTCTTGCTTACAACACTAATCCTTCCGAATGGTTCTCTTTTCTAATCAATGTGGTACTATTATAATCTCCTGGGCCAGGCTTACACTATGCCAGACAGGGATGGATATTCTTTGAACTAATGATGCTGATCATTTGATGATCAGAGAGCATATGATGAGCATATGAGAGCATCATAATGATGCTACTCTTGCTCTATCCATGAGTCTCTTGCTTATCCTGCCCATGGGTCACTGCTCCTATCTAGAAGACAGTATGTGGAATGAGGGAGTGAGGTCAGATTACCTGACACTGTCAGATCACCTTCTAGAAATGCAGTGAATGCAAAGATTATAGCCAAAGAATACGTAGTTGAAAGACGTGTTATTCTACTTCCAGGCTATAAAATTTTGAATGATAAATTTAACAGGAAATGAGTTATTATTCTGATTTAACTTGCATGCTCTGGGTAGACTGACATTTATCATGGTCATCAAAGAAACACAGCAACTACCTCTGAGGGAGTCACTAGAAGCCAGTGTTCAGAGGCCACACAGCAAATGATGGCGCATCATGAATACGGATGTAATCAGGATTATATAAATAGTATTAAGGAACTAACTACAGAGGCAAAAAGACCTATATTCTTTCAATAAAAACAGGTTTCAAAGAGCCATGGTAAGATGGAACAGCACTGTTAACTTTTTTATCATGGTATAGTAGGAAGAAGTTAAGTGCACATTTTGTTAGGAAATATAAGAGTAAGAGCAGATTCAAGGAGATGATTGGCTCTACTATTGATTTATTGAGTATCAGCTCTCCATATAATGGCCAACTTGAAATGATCAGCAAGGATCTGGAGACCAAGAAGGTGTTCTGGCCTAAGGAGAGTGTTTGGTAAAGCATCAACACAATGATCTCTTTTTGTTGTGAAGTATCAGAGCAAATATCTCTTCAGGTATAAAATCTTTTGAGCCTGCATGAAATTCATTATTAATTGTCGGGTAGAGTCATGATCCCTCACTAAGTCTATTATCCAAATAAAGCCTATCATCCAAATAAATTTGATTAAAAATCATTAGTGGTAAGTTAAAAAACACAGATGAACCACTAGAAATAGTAAACATCTATTCCAGTTTCTTGGAAAAAAATATCCTTATATTTTCTTTGATACTTTGTTCTCCTCACTTCAACAAAATTTTGTTTTTTGAATATTAATAGTGCTGGTTGTGAAATGAGGAAAATATCTGTAGGGCAATATTCAAGGGGTTGATGTTCTATTTAGCCAAGTTGTATCCCAGTTCTTGATAAAGCTCTATGCTAATAGTATATGACATGGCATTTTCTCTAACTATAGGATCTCTTCAAAGATTTTTTAATAGGCCAAATTGGTCCTATCCAAGAAAACAAAGGAAGAATAATATAAATCTAACACATGTGCGATTCTTAATGGCATTAAATTTTTCCATCCAAAATAGGTGCAGATCATTAACAGATGAGCATTACGGAGGCTCAGCAAAGCCTTTCAGATAAAAATGTTAATAAAAGCCAAGATGTAAATTGGTAGAAAAAGCAATTATTCAGCTACCCTACCATCAAAGAGTAGTGACCTGGCAGGATGTGCCTGGGTATGCGTGGACAGATGCAAACTACAGCAGAAAATTGGAAAGAAGACAGTAGAAAGAAACTGAGAAAAGGTGGTCAAAGTTTCAGAATTGTTCTCAACTACTTACTGATATGATCAAAGTAGAACTCTCCAGAGAGTGGGACATCCTTTCCTCTCTTGTGCTGGCCATTTGAGCAGAGCTTAAATCCATGTTTTCTGGATTCGGCTTCTGGTAAAACAAGCGAACAAACAAAAACTTTTGGCTTTTGGAAACTTTGGCCTGGCATGACTTGTCCATTCTTTCCCTGTTCAGCATAGTCATTTTCATGTTGTCTGGAGCAACTGTAACAATCTACCAACATTACTCATGGAAATATAAATTCATTTTAAATAAAATAATATTATTTAAAAGGATATTCCCAGGGGTGCCTGGGTGGCTCAGTCATGATCCCAGAGTCCCGGATGGAACCCCTGTCAGTCTCCTTGCTCAGTGGGGAGCCTGTTTCTCCCTCTCCCTCTGCCTGCCACCTGCCTCCTTGTGCTCTCTCTTTCTTTCTCTGCCAAATAAATAAATTCTTTTTAAAAAACTTTAAAAAGAGGATATTCCCAGACTTGCCTCGTTTTTAAACTTCTTTTTAACTTAAGAATTAAGACAATAAGTACTAAAAAATAAATGTTAGGACTGTTATCCGTCTGAATACATTGTAAATTTACTTACAGTATAATAATAATATATTTTTTAAAATAATATGCCATATGACAATGGCTAATTAGGTTAGTTGGACTTCCAGGAGTAGAAAGGAATTCTGAATGTTTCCTATTATTCTTAAAAGATTAAAAAGAATGGCATTGGTGGATTACTTAAAGAAAATAAAATGCCCCTTTATTAAATTAAACTGAACATTATCCAAGAAATCACTGTTCCAAAGAGAGCAATCTGAGGTTTCCTTGTTGACATTTAAACAATGCCTTACTATGTAACTAGAGTTGAGAAAATAATAGATTATGCCATATGTTCTTATTTAGCTCACGCCACCAAAGGCCTAGAGAATGGGCATGGTTTTATAAATTTAAACAAATGAAGTAAATGTATTGTACTTGTAACCCCGTTACCTTTTAGAAAGAAAAGAAAAGAAAAGAAGGGGGGGAAAAGGAATCAGTGCCAGGGGAGCCAGGGAATGAAGAGACCCCATAAACAAAAGAACAGAAGGCTGTCTGCGTCTTCACAGTAAACAAACAGAACACAAGACAAGCAACAACAGATTGTTTGCAGTTTAGCAAAACAGTTAAGTTATTGCAGTTTATCTGTGTGGACTGTGTATAAAAATATTTATAAGTTTCATCTTATTTTGATTATTGATGGGAAAATATGACAAAAACATCTTCAAATTTCTCAAGAAATTGAATATATTTTTAAGAGCAAGCTGTACAAATCTTGAATGTTTCCCTAAAATCTAATCTTATTTCCGCTTCTGCTTGTATCCACAAATGCAAATACTTAGGCTTCTTCCCCCTGTAATCATCTGACTATATACCAGCATGTGTATCTGAGCCCTGGCTGTGGGTCCCACACCTCTGGGAATCATAATTGTTCTTCACAAGCTCCACCAGTTTTGTTTTTTAATTTTTTCACACAGAGAGTCAGTCAAGTTTTCTAATTTATATAACATGAAAAAATCAATACAAAGTTATAAACATAGATTTCTTTTTGCCTATTGACTTGCTAATCTTGTTCTTTTTTTCTACTTTCTCTAAGGAATTTAGATACTAAGTAGCTTATAATTCGTAAGGGAGCTATCATCCCCAAGGTGGAACCAATATTGTATTAACCCAATTATGTTTCTTTCTCACTGAAATCCCATACAGTCAAGTGAAATCATTTATTTCCGGCCACTCAGTATAAGTCATTCAGGGAATCTCATGCTCTCTTTCACTGATTATGTGCCTTGAAGGAAGTTTATTTCTAGTGGCATCAATGTGCACTTAACTTTTTTAATACTCATAATTTTCACCCAAATTACTTCATAGACCAGAGAAAATATTTCCGGGGGAAAAAAGACCCAGAAATTTCTACTTTAAAATAATTAACTTGCTTTTTGATCTTCCAACAGTTCTATGATTTCATTTAACCACACTTCTAAATTTCCCAGAAATAAAAAACCATACTCAATAAGACGAGGCTCAAACCCATGTTAACGGATCAAACCAAAGATTCAGGACACTCTAAATCAGAATGTTGAAGCTACTTTACTCATTAAAGTTTTAGTCATTCAACTCATTCAACAGATTACTAAAGCAGATTATTATCCCAAGCCTTGGGCTAGTTGCTTTCACACATTATCTACAACTCTCAGTTCTCTCCTTTCAGTGGCACATAATTATATATATCAATACTCAACATCTTGAAAGGAAGGAAAAATTCTGTTGTCTGATCCTGAAATAGAGGCAGTTGGTGAGGGAAAGAAGAATCAGAAGCCAGATTGTCTCACCTCTCCATAAATTCATAAGTGTTCTTTCTCCTTAAAAAAAAAAGAAAAGAAAAGAAAAGAAAAAAATACAATATTCAAGCCAGAAACCTAAGTGTTGAAGAATCACAACTCAATTTTTTAAACCCCCTAATGCATAGGCACCACTGTCTGTGTTTTCCTCTTTCCTCTACCAACTTTCCCTGTGGTGTACCACAGCACACGTGTGCTGTAAATGGGTTCCGGATGTGATGAGGTCTGATCCTCTCATTCCTTGGGATAACTGGCTATGGCCTTATGGGATGCCCATAGTTAGTTGCCTCTACAAGTATTATAAATTTTTATGAATTCCATGACTTGTAAAAGGAAGTACTGTTATACCCAACTGTCTCCATCTTCCTAAGCCAGTGGAAACAAACTGACACTAACTGATCTCATGTTCTTCAAAATTATTTTCTAATAGCATAAACTTCATTCTCTGTGTCCCTCAGGGATTTAATAGTAATTCTAAAGCTAAAAATTTAAATCTTCTGTCATCTGCTTTTATGAGACAATGATTGTTGCTGATGGAATGGGAAAAGCCTATGGAGAAACTACCAGGATCAAATAGACGTTGGTTAGCGTATCACAGAAATACCTATGTTTATACAGAGTTTTCATCAAGAATCAATAATGGTGGGTGCCTGGCTAGTTCAATTGGTTAAGCAACTGCCTTTGGCTCAGGTCATGATCCTGGAGTCCTGAGACCGAGTCCCACATTGGGCTCCCTGCTTGGTGGGGAGTCTGTTTCTCCCTCTGACCTGTCTGTCCCCTCTCAGGTTCTCTCTCTCTCTCATTCCCTCTCTCTCTCTCAAATAAATAAATAAAAATCTTTAAAAGAATCAATAATGGTTAAAAAGTAACTATAATATTTTCAAACTTGCTTTAGCAACACAAAGCAATGCCAAAAAAAAAAAAAATGGCTGAGAAGAGGGATGGACTTATGGAAAAGAGACATGCCCAAGGGCAAGAGCAATACCTGAGTTTTTTGTGAGACTAGACTCAAAATCATTCTCTTGTCTCCATTTTATCATTTGGTCTTTTGAGTAGATTTCAGATTCCTTTTTTCTTCACTTTTCTTTCATGCACAAAGTATTTCCCTAATTAACTCACCCTTACATACTTTGAAAAGATAATTTTGCACCTCTTCTCTCTCAAAATCTCCACACCATTTCCCACATATCACTCTCAACTGAGAACGTTATCTCATGGTTATTGAAAAGTAGAAGTAATCAGAAAAGCACTTACACATTCTCCCTACCACCATATTTACCAAATGACCTGTGTCTATCTTCAGACACTCTGCTTTCCTCCTTACAATAAAGAAATTGTTCCCTGTCTATGGCCAAAACCTTCATTAGTGGACTTGAACACTTCTCCCTCTCATCTACTCAAAGATGGGAGTTCTACAATTACTCTCTCTTTTGTGTCATATTTCCACTCTCTGCTAGATCATTCCATACTCATACATAACTTCAAGTTATAATATTTTAAAATATCCATCTTAATTTAAAAAACTTTGATCTACAATCTGCTTATGGTTTGTACTTAATTTCAATCCCCTTATAGTTTGTACTTTATTTCTCCACTCTTTAAAAAAAAAAATCTCATTGTAGCAATTGTCTACATCTGCTGTCTTCATACTTCCTTGTTTCTTATTCACTCTTGAGCTCACCTTGCACATCTTCTTGTCCCCACTAATCCAATAAAACTGCCCTTGTCAATTACTGTGCTGAACTCTAGACATATAACCTGAAGTCCACTCAAGTGTATTCACTTCCATGTCTAGTAGGAATCCCAAATTTCACAAGCTTAAAACCAAACTCTTGATTCTGTTGCCACTATAACCCCAAACTAACTTGCTTCTCCCACAAGTGTTCCTATTTCCATAAAGGTCATCACACTCACTTAGGGGATTCATCCAGTAAATCTGCTCTTTCTCTGCTACCTCACATATAAACCAACAGTAAATCCTCTAAGCTTACTTTCAAGATATATTTTAAATCTAACCATCAGCATATCCACTACCATCTTACTGCTTGACCAGTGTTAACGCCTTAAATGGTTTCCGTGTTTCCACTCTTTGTCATCCAAGATGATCTTTGGACAATATAAATCACTCTCCTTCTTAAAACTCTTAAAAAGTTTTAGCAGTACCGTTAGAAAAAATTCCATAGAGCTTATCCCGCCAAAGGATTTGGCTCCTGACTCTATCTCTAGTTTCATCTTTTGTTTCACTCACATTAGTCCAACAAAACTGGTCTTCTTGCTTTTGGACTTTCCTGTTCCTGTTTTCCCACTTGGGTCATTATTTTCCAAGCTATTCACAAGATTTGCTCCTTACTTCATGCCCATCTTAGATCAAATTGCACCAGCTTAGAGTCAGTCCCTGACTATTTAGAATAACACCCCCCTTTAATTTTCTTCACAAAGAAAATTAATTTTCTTTAATATTCTTCACAACGTTAATTTGTTAACATTATTTGTGTAATTTTTTAGGTTATTTATTTATTTATTTGAGAGAGAACATGCGTGCACAAGGGGGATATATATAGACAGAGAGCATGAGCGGAGGAGGAGCAGAGGAAGAAGCAGAGTCCCTTCTGAGTAAGGAGCCCGATGTGGGACTGGATCTCAGGACCCTGAGATCCTGACTAAAGGCAGACACTTAACTGACTGAGCCACCCAGGTGCCTCAATTTATGTAATTATTTTAACAATCTACACATCCCAATAAATGAAGCATACATTATTGACGGAAGTATTCTTGTCACCCTAGAGACAGTAGGTAGATAATCATTACTTGCCCATTGAAAGATTCACAGAAAATAGCCTACCTAGTACCACCCAATTCAAATGCCAAATATAGTTTCATGAAGTCTCCATGTCCCAATTTCATATTTCCAGGACAAAGAAGAAAATGGCCAAATTCATTCTGATCCCATCAGTTATACAGTCCATCAGATGGTGAAAGAGTGGTAATCAGGCCCCACAGCACACACAGTTTGAGCTATGGAAGAATAGTTTCAGAAAAAAAAAAAAAAAGATGTGAGTAAGCAAGAAAATTAAATACCTTATCTTCACTTTCATTTGTTCAACAAATATTTACTGAGTACCAACAGTGTACCAAGAATCTGGAAAATAGGATACAACAGAAACTTGGCAAACAAGAACCTTTCTCATAAATTTTTCATTTAGTGAAGGGAGCTGTGAGTATATATGGCACTCTAACCTATGGTCCATAGATAGAAGAATCAGGGGAAATAAAATTGAGTTATTTTGTTTTGCCACATGCTGCACATATTGAAGTGTATTAATTATAATAAGAATGAATACTTAAGAATTCTCAGACCACTCCTTCATGAAGCAAATATTGAATTATTCTCACACTGGTCTTGATTATACATTTATAGATATATTCTCATTGAAAATTTTTGTTTCCTATGTGGTATATATTAATAATTTCTAAATATGAATATTTATTTCAAAAAGAATTCAGCTTTTTCAGTGTGGGGTATACTTGCATTTGACTCTTCCTTTTAACCATTACTATAACTTAACCACTCCTACATCTATTCACTCTTAAACTGGTGTACCATGGGTTAAATTCTTCACTCCTATATGGTGTTTGTGCTTTTTTTTTGGGGGGGGGGGTCAGCTCTGTTGACCTTGGATTTTAATGCCTTAGGACTTTCACTTCCAAAATTCACTATAGTCCACAACTCCCCATTATTCTACAGTGGTTGTTCTCAAATTTGAGCATGAATCAGAATTACCTGTAGAAATTGTTAAAACACATTTTGCCGGCCTCATCTCAAGTTTTTGATCTGCTAGGTCTTCAGTGAAGCCCAAGAATTTCTAAATACAAGAATTTGTATTAATTACGATTTTCCTGTTTGATGCTTATGCTCCTGATCCCAGCACTGTGTTTTAACAACCATTGTCCTGTACTACTTCTGCATTTACATTATTTGCCAAGCCCTACAGACATGTAAATTTGTGACCTATTGTAGCATATATGCCAAAAAAAAAAAAAAAAACTGTTTACTATAATTCTAACACATTTTTAACCTTTAATGAGAATCCCCACCTGGCCTGGGCTACGATTATCACTCATGGTGTTTTTTAAGATTGGTTGGCCAGGACTTTTATGGAACTGATTCATTAGGACCACAGAACTAAACCACACACTTTTTGTCTAATGTGAACTTTCTCTTAAAAGAAATAGATAGTCTCATAGTCTTGGAGACATATATACTGGGGTGCAAAAACTTGTGTTTATCACTTTTATCTTCAGACCTTGATAATGAGTTCATCTTCAAGTAATGATAACATAGGTGGTATTGACAATCTTCCATGTTATTTCTCACTGTAATTACATATATACATCTACATATATATATATATATATATACACAAATATAATTGTACATCCATATCTTCTTCTCTCTCTAGTGGACAGAGAGACATGAATATATAAGCATATATATATGTAAATATATTCATTCACATCTGTCTGTCCACCAGAGTGATTTCCATAGCAGACATGTTATTTTTTTTTTCTTATTTCTTTCCCTTACCTTCTTTATCTTACCTAAAGAATCACTACTAATTCCTCTTTTTTCAGCATCTACCTATATTCTTCAAGACTCTGAAATGCACTTCTTCCTGACTTGAACTCTGGGAGAATGTTACCCACAGTCGTGATATGGATCTGTTGCAGGTATGACATGAAAGGATAGCCACTATTATTTGTTTGCGATGTAGTATTATTTCAAAAGAGAAAAGGTATTTGACAGATAAAGCAAACTATGTTGCCAGAGAATTAACAGATTTCTGTGGCCAAAGACCTACAACCTTTTTTCTTTATGTTCTCTCTATAACTCATTTATTTAAAAAAATTGATAAGTGAAAAATGTCAAAGCAATAGGTATCCAAATAGATTTATGCTAATCACAACATTATTGATAAATATTTAAATTCCATATAGGTTAAATGGATCTTTGCTTCATAAGTTTTGAAGTCTTTTATAGAGCATCATTTAATTGATTTACTGTTAAATCATGAGAAATAATCAGCATCAGATTACAAGGATTTAAATTGTTAAAGATCTTTACCTAAAGCACCTAGCAAATTGTGTTTTTAGTTCCCTGTCTTAGTTACTTCACAAATAATTTGGCTGATTTTGTTTGTTTTGTTTTGTTTTTTCCATTGTGTGCTGGTCTTACAGCCCAGACCCAGGAACTAAGCTGAGAGTCAATGCCATTTGTGGAAAACCTGGGGGATGTAAAGGAAAGCGAATACCCCCTTGTTTTCTGCCTGTAACTCTCAGAGCGGAAGGAGTGGAGGTGAGTCATTAAGACACACATTCCTCAGGGAAACTCCACACTTTCTGTTGCCTTTGCCTGGAGCATGTTCACCCCACACCTTTCTTTGCCTGGTTAATATCAGTACATTCTTTTTCTCTGGGTTCAGTCATCAAAACTCCCAATTAGGTCCAATCCCCAATTATATCCTCTTAGAGCACAACTAAGCTCTTCTTTATTGCACTTATCCCACTTGTATATATCCATTATTATATTATCGAATAAATGCCTCCATACCCCAGAGAGAGAATTTCCTACAGGCAATAGTGTGTTTTTGTTCACCAACACATTTCCGATAGTCACACCATGCCTGACAATCCAGTAGGTACTAAATCTGTGTAACTATGTTAATATCTATATATGTGTGTTTATGTGTTAAATGGATGAATATATGAGAATATCTTTCCTCATAGTCTACCATTTGGACTGAAATTTCCAAAATTATAATTGTTAATGATTATGCAAGTGAAATAAGGATTTTGTCCATTTGCTCCCAGCTAACATATGAAATAGTATGCAGGAGATTTTCCTGTCTGTATAGGCAACTTATGAGGCCCTGTTGGTCTAGGTGCCTCACTACATTACGTTTTAGCCGACTAAATGTGGCATATTGGAATGTGGCATGCACTGAGAGCCAAGGAGAGCAGCATGGGCAGTGCAGGGCAAAGCTGACCATCTGCTTTGGTAGAGCAAACAGAAATAATGGAGAGGGCTGCCTGCCATGAGGCTTGCCTAAGCTCAGCTCTGTGGGATGTATATGCATCTTACAAATTTTTGCTCTTGTTAGCAGGACACTAAGTATTAAAGACTAATATACTATAATAGCTTAAAAAGGAAAATGAATGTGAGAGGACTTCTGACCCCCATTATAAAATCTTTAGCAATTTGTATCACTTGATTACAGTCCACTTTAATTTTGACTCCATTAAATAGCCACACACCCAGATAAAGAAGAAACTGGGAGTTCATGATTTCCTTCTTCAACATATAATAGAATAGCTTGATCTTGAGAAGTTTAGAAAGGATGGCTGGATCTCACCTTGTGGATAAGAACAAACACGGTATTATTTTTTTGTTAGCTTTCTAATACTGCACAAGTAAAAACTTATTTGAATATCATGGTATAGTGTCTTTAGTGGGTCAGATATATAGAGAAGCATGTTCATTTATAATATAATGTAAAAATATGTATTTTAACCATTAAAACTCTGCTTAAATACCCAAAATTATTTCTCTATTTATTGCATTTCAATGATGAAGTTTTCAAAAAAAATTGAGAAAAATTAACTATTCCTTGATCTATTTAGAATAAAATATATTTTATTTTCTTTTATCTGTGTTTTAGTATAAAAAACTAACAAATAAGTGAACTTGCCCAGCATTTTATGTATTTCGTATAATTATATGTGTGATTGCTTGTGATAAGTTAAACAGGGATGATAAGATTCTACCAGAAATTAATAAAGCCTTCTTAAGTATCAGATTAGGATTTTGACTTCAATTTGATAATAATGTTCAGTTATAACTTGGTTTAACCTATTTAGGAGTTTACTTCTATTAATTTGACCTCTCTATTTTTAAAAATTCTTTTTCAAAAGAATAATTTAAACCAGCTAGAATCTCAAAGAAATACAGGGGGTAGAGGGGTTGGGAGAGCCTAGTGGTGGGTATTATGGAGGGCACGTATTGCATGGAGCACTGGGTGTGGTGTATAAACAGTGAATCTTGGAACACTGAAAAAATAAAATTAAATTTAAAAAATAAATTGCATGTTCTGGCACAAAAAAAAGAAAAAATATAGGTTCAGATCTCAAATCTATTTCAAAATATTTTGATATCAAGGTACCATCCATCACTGTGGCTCCTATGGCTTTGCATATCTGAGAGTTATCTTGAAACTTTCTTAACCGTCTCCTAACTGTCTATAATACTGACCAGCATTCTCAGCTACAGTGGAATCTTTTGATGCTTCCAATCTCACATTCTGAGCTCCAGATTCATCTTATAAACCTCCCAACGAGCAGTGCTGCAAGTATGTACTACCTGCAAGATCAGACTGGACCTTGTTGCAAAGCCTGATACACCCAGAGATGACACTACAATCACAACCTGATAAAATCACCTTGCTCTCATTTCCTGGTGTATACAGCTTCCCTGGAGGCATAGAAGATGCCACCTGCATGGAATGTCCTGCAAATGACCACAATTCTTCGGAAACTACTTGTATGAGTATTTGAATCGCATAAACAGAATTGTGAAATCACCTCTCTTTCATTAAATTAATAAATAAAAACATTTCTACCTAGTTTTAGAACGGAAAGTTTACCAATATATTTTTGCAAAATTTCACATATCACAACTAGGTAAACTTATCCTGATAAGGTAATCCCCCCCAAACCTCAAACTCATCCAGTTTAAAGCTAGTCTTAGCTTTAAGACTGGGAAGAAATCCGAGAGAAGAAAATTGATTTTTCAGATATTGATGGGAGTCTTGGGAGGTTAACTTAAGAAGCCCTCAGCAGAGTGATTATGACTCCCTTTGTAGCTTCTCTTTCCTTACCATAGCTTTGTTCTGTAAAGAATTCCCAATGTAATGTTGCTATTTAAGTAAATGTTATGTACTAATACTGCTAAAATGTATCGTGTTAATAGTGACACTACATTCACATAAATACTAACAACATACAGATGTATTATGAACTAATATAGACCTCATAGAAATCATCCCTAGATAAGCATAAACAAAAAGGAAAAATTCATATTTCATTAATAAGAGCAAATATAAAACATATTAGTCAACACTTTTAAAAAAATGTATGAGTTTTATTCTGATTGCAAAATAAACATTAAAGAATATCTTAAAGTATAAGAACACAAAGAAAATAAATAATCTTAGTACTCTCATCCTCAATGATAATCACTAACAGCATTTTTGTTTATAGCCTAACAGGATTCGGCGTGTGTACACACACACACACACACACACATTTGAATTTCTATAAAAATGGAATTGTTTAATGTTCTGTTATATTTGTAATAAAATGTCATGATTATTTCACCCATGTTATTGAATATTCTATAGCATAAGTTTTAATGGGTGTTTGCTCCACCAGCAGACCACCGTTTGCTTAGCCAATTCCATATTGCTGTATGTTTAAGCTATTTCCCAAAATTTACAAAATTTTGTTCAAGTTGCTTATTTGTACATATTTGGAAACATCTTCAATGATTTTGGTAGGAAAAACTATTAGAAGTAGATTGCTAGGTCAAACAATGTAGATATTTTTAAGCTTCAAATATATAACACCAAACGAAATTCAAAGATTTCATACTAAGAGGTGTTTTTGGGCTCCCCAAACCTCCAAAGGATAGTTAGGAATTCTCTTCACAGCTCACAGGAAATCTATACCTGTATCCATTCTTAGCAATATTGAGTACATTTTTATATTTATCAATTTTATCAGCAAAAATTCACCTCATTTCAAATTATAATTCTTTGTTTATTATTAAGCTTGAGCATTTTTCACATGTAACGATCATTTAAATAACTTCTTCACTATCATGTTTTTTCCCTGCTTCCTGTCATTTTCTATGAAGTTAAGCCCAGTGGGGCTCAGGCCAATAAGAATGGGAACGAAACTCCACATAAAGTCCTCCTCAACTGAAATCAGAGAGGAAGAATCCATGAGTGAGCCACTCTGAGAAGCCCATGATAAATGGAGACCTGGTCACACAGCAGCACAGTACCATCCATCATCATTTTGCACCAGCTCCCTATACCTTTCCTGTGACTCTCCATTGAGGTTTAGGGGAGCTCAGCTTTAGTACTGACCACCTAGTGCCTCTCTAGCTGATCCATCTCAGATTATTGCATGATTCCTGCATAGAACTGCATTTTCTGGTATTTGCCTTCCAAATGATACACCTATTTCCCTATATTTAGTCTCCAGCTTCCCTAATCTACAGTAGCCATCTGATCCCTTCATTAATACCCTGTATACTTGATCAAAATTGTGAGTGACAGTCAACACCTTGTACAGATGATTAGAATGACATGTCAGGCCATTCTTCCCTTTCCCAGCTCTATGACCCCAACCCTGTCCAACTGTCACCTAACTATAATTGGTGTGAGATGGAGATATTTCCATCAGACACATAGATCTCTCCAAGACAACCAATAAACTGAAAGACAATTCTACAGAGATGAGGATAATCAATAATAAGAGTACTTAAGGCCATGTTAAAATAAAGAATTTTGGGATATTTATGTTGAAATGTTAAGTGGAATCAGTGTGGATGGAAGAGACAGGAAAGTTAAGAAAATCTGTTTCAAAGTTGTTCTGCATTCCAAAAGAAAAATGGTAAGTCAGGACTAGGGCAGTGGCAGGGACCATGGAGAAAAAAGGGAAAATGAGAAAGATTTCAGTGACAGATTTACAAGCAGATACTGGAAAATCGGCAGGGGGAGGAGTCAAGTTGGGAATGATGGAAGCAAAAAGAAAAGAGAAACCAAGGATGAATCTGAGGTTTGTGAAAGACCCAGGTTTTAACAGTTATCCTGTCAATTTGTATAGTTCATATGCATCCAAGCCAATTAGTTTTATTCTGTGTGAGTTATTTCATAGTAGAAACTTTCCAAAAAATGTCTCAGTGACTCAGGTGATATTAGACATCAGAACATCTAATAAAACCACGCAAATACTGAGAACATGTTACAATTTCTGGAACAGAGATCATTTCAATCTTCTAATTAGGAATACAGCCTAGGGAGTCTTGTTTTAAATGGACCCCATATATTACTGTATGCCTTTTAAATGAATCCTGTTTCTTAGTCCTGACATTTTAGCAAGAAGCTGGATGGAAACTTAGCTAATTGGTTCATTTTGTTATGGGATCATGGCTACCAATTAGAGTATAGGCTCTGAAAGTGTTTAGCTACACTGCAAGTGGAAAAGTGACCCCCGAGGTACTCTCTAGCTTGCCTCTTATGATAATTATAAATAAAAGAGTTATGTCTCAAGACCATAGCTTCTGGTATGAATTAATTCACTTGTATTTAATACGAAGTAAAAATCACCTAAGTGGTGTTTGTTTCTTTATTTTGGCTAATGCCTTCCAGAATCAATAAACAGGATTGACGGAAGATGGGAGAAAGGCAGTATTGCAATGCAAATTCTATACTCCAACCAACCTGAATTCAGATTCTGGCTCTGCTGCTTATTAGCATCCTGACCATGGGTAAATTATTTAGTTCTCTAAGGTTCACTATTCTCAAAAATAGAGATGATAATAAAATGATAACAATGTCTTCCTTGAAGGGTAGTTATGAAATCTAAATAAGAAAGGGAATGCAAAATACCATTATGCCTAGCACTTAGTATATAGTCAATAATGGCTATATACTACTATTATTATTATTTGTACAAAATAGTACTTTGTACAGATATCAGCTATGAAGGTAAAAATCATGAGAAGTTGAAAGCGACAGATACAAAAATTGCCAAAAACAGATTAGCAGCTTTTTGAAGTCTCTTCTTCTCTTAGCCACCTTGTCTTTATGATAGGTTAATTGTAAAAACAAAACAAAACAAGAACCATTCCCTATCTTTTCCTATATCCACATCCTTTGCCATATAACTTTGCAGCTCCTTCCTTTAGAAGGTAGACACTTGGGCCAGAAGACTAAAGCAGAGGTGACTGTTCCAAGCAGTTCTAATTCCAAGCCTAGACCTTAATAATCTTACATACTTCCTCATGCTGTTTCTTGAAAAAGAACCAGCCCAAACTGGTCTGCTGGAGGATGAGAGATCATGTGGATCAGAGAGTAGATAATCCAACTGATAGATAAGCTAGCCACCAACTGATTTGCCGCTGATCACGGACACAGTGGAAATTGGCACAGCCCAGCCCAGATCAGCAAAAACACCAAACCATAGACTTTCAAGCAAAAACAAGTGTTTATTGTTATGTGCCAACAGGATTTTACTTGCTTGTTATACAGCATTATTGTGGCAATAGATTATTGATCATTCTCTTTGAAATTAAGAAACTGAACACATCTTTGGCAAAAGGAGGGGTGAGGAAATGTCTGGTTTGTGAATAAAGGCACAAAAACCATGAAAAAGTAAAGCAAGACATAGTAATTTAAATTACCACATAAGGACTTACTAAGTGTCAGATAGTATGCTACATACTATAAGTTTATAGGGGCACCTGGATGGCTCAGTCAGTTAAGCCTCTGCCTTGGGCTCAGGTCACGATCCCGGGATACTAGGATGAAGTCTGAGTTGTTGGGCTCCCCGCTCAGTGGGAAACGTGCTTCTCCCTCTCCCTCTGCCCCTCCCCGCTCATGCTCTCTCGCTCGCTCGCTCATTTCTCTTTTTATCAAATAAATAAAATCTTTAAAAATAAATAAAATCATATATGTAGATATAAACATATAATACACACACATATGTGATTTCATTTAATTCTTATGAGAAGCCTCTGAAGAAATAAGTCAGAAGAAATCAAAACTGAGGGAATTTAAGTAACTTATCCAAGCTTTCACTGCAAATCTTGCTCAGGTTTATCTGACTCCAAGGGTGTACTTCAGTGCCTCTGTGATACTGTCTTCCAATGTAGATTTATTCATGACTCGCAAAGCCTCTGCGTTGTTGACGAGAGCTTGATTAATAAATAGTTTTATCAGTGACTTAGAGATGAAATTTCTAGGGTAATCATGAATTATTACCCCAGACTGTTTTGGGCTCCAATTACTAAAAACCAGGAATCAAAATCAGTAATTAAAGTGCAAATTAAGCAAAACACTTTCTAGGAAAGATATATTCTTTTTTTTTTTTAAGATCTTATTTATTTATTTGAGAGAGAAGGAGAGCGATAGAGATAACCCGAGCAGGGTGGAGAGGCAGAGGGAGAGGGAGACGCTGACTCCCGGCTGAGCAAGGACCCCAGAATCATGACCTGAGCAGAAGGCAGATGCTTAACTGACTGAGCCACCCAGGCTCCCCTCTTTTTTTTTTTTTTTTAACAGTCAGCAAAGTAATAAATGCTAAAGAGTTTCAAAGCACATAGAGAACCTGAGGACAAAGCGATCGAAGCAGTAGGTTGAGAGGGACTGGGACATATCGCATGAAGGAATAGTTCAGAGCTTTCAGAAAGCAACTTCTCCTTTCTAAAGGCCTATATATGATAGTTTTGTGAAAGTCATTAGAAGAGAAGCACACAGTGTAAACAGCTGCAAACAGGGAATGAACTTAAAATGCTAGGGACACAGGAATATTACTACACAGTAATCCTGGGAGAATTAGGGTATCCAGTTTAAAGCAAAATTGTCATCGGCTTGGCAGAATGAAATGCCCTTGTGCTGCTTACCCCCAAAGGAAAGAAAAAGTCTGTTTTTCTGTTCTAGAAGCTGCCAGTCATGCAGCCGTGAACATGAGCCATCCTATGAGTCACTTTTCCTTCAGCTCTAATCTCTTTTCGCAGTGACAAATGAATCACAGAAATCAATCTCAACTCTGACTCTGAAAAATCTTCTGTGGGATTTTTATTTGAAGAGAGTAAAGACAGGCGACCCAACATTTCACATTAGGAGGCAGACAAAATGAGTGTGGGGCTAAGCTGGGTGCCAGCCATGCATGAAAGGGTTTGGCAGATTGGAGGGAGCTCAGGCTCTGGACGTAGAGCTGGTGAGTCTATATCCTGTCCCATGGCCTATTAGCTGGTGAGTAGGAAAATCAGTCAACCTATGGAGGACTTAGTGTCCTCATATATCAAAAAGAGAAGATAATAATATCTACATAGCAGGACTGTGATGAGTGTGAAACAACATATTTAGACTCTTTCTTTAGCGTCAATAAAAGCATTAATCAAAAATCAAGGTAGGCACTAATTAATCCCACGATCATTTTACACTATATTACCCAGTGCTATAAACTGTTTTGCTCTTTTCTGCATGAATATGTTTTTCTATCTCCCTAATCATATGACTGTTACCAAAAAGCATTGCTTTTTATTTCTTTTCTAATGTACCCTTCAGTTCTGAATACTTGGAAGACAGTCTGCCCATAGAAGGAACTCAATAAAAGTAGTGGATAACTATTGAGCTACATATTATAAAGAAAGGAGTGAGACACTGCTGATCTATGTATTTATGTGGATTCAGAAAGCACATACCAAAGACACAACAAAATAAAACATTTACTGATGCTATTCGTGCTCATTAATAAAGTTTTACATTATCTCCATGGTTCTTTCTTCTGAACCAGGCCTCATGGACAAGCCTGGTGCATACCATTTGTTTCCCATTCCTTAGTTTGAATTAGCTAGGTAATACTGAATACCTCAATGGAACGTCTGCTGAATACTCTGGTCTATTTATTAGACACAATTACTGTCAGGTTAAGAAACCACATAGTGGTTGCTGAGCTCCCGTTGCTACTCATTAGAAAATTCTGGAGCCAGGAGCAATACAGAAAGAAAGGGGTTTATTAAGGCTCATTTTGTATGCTAAACAAAGGTTCCATTATTAGCACATATTGAGGTGTTTCAGCTTACACTAAGTTAGCTGCCTTTAAAAGACACCTATATTTAATGGCATTAAATGAAAGCAGTGGTTAAAGAAATCCTTGTTCTGTTACAGAACTTCTGATGAATGAGTCCTGATGTGAGTAAAATACATGCAAACATTCCCCTAAGTTAAATTTTAGTGAACTGTTGTTAAATGTAAATAACTATAAATATAGCAGCTACTATTGTGTGATTTAGTCCTATGGAATCCATCACAATGTTTAGCATTGGCTTTTGTTTCTTTTGGTCAATTTTTTTCAGTCTCAGCACAGAAGTAGCTCTGTGTGTGTGTGTGTGTGTGTGTGTGTGTTAAAGGTGGGTGTGGGTGTGTGTTCTGCAAGAACACAACTTTCACATGATTTCAAATATGTTATATGATTTTAGTTTTAAAATCCACTAATTAGCTGCCTTTTTATGCCCAGTTTTATCTTATAACTTGAAAAGGAAGAAGAGTGAAAATGTAGGAAAAAAATTTATACTGAGTAAAGTATGTTTAAGCCCTCCCCTACAAATACACACAAAACTTTTCATTTTAAGAAAAGGCATTAGAGATAAGGTGAGCATATCATTAGAGATTTATTTGTCAAGCGCTAGGAAATGCTTTGAGTTTTAATACTTTGACAGAATTTATCTGCAATTCTTAAAGTACAGAGATTTTAGTTTATTAATATAGCGCCATCTTCTGGCAAATGTTAAGAAGGGCAGTTGGTTTTGTACCAAGAAAGTATTGAAATCATTTAAAGAATTTAATGAAAAATTGATCCACTGTAACAAAAGTCTAGAATTGCATTCTACAGGGCTTTTTTAACATTTTAGTGTTATATTAATTTTCTCTTGTTAACCTTGACTTATAACCTTTTCCAAGTTTAAAGGTATTGTCAAATTGCCACAACATGCCATAAATTTCATTAAGCCAAATTATAAAATGAAGTTATATATGCTATATGCTTTTTACACATAATATGTAACTTTATATATAACATATCTTGTATGTACTATAAAATACATACAAATATAAAACACAAAATATACTCATATCATCACTTTTAAAAAATAGTTATTTAATATAAATATAATTATATATGATATAATATTTGTATATATAATCCAAATTCTACATATATAAGATCAAAGATATATAAACAGGCCAGTTGTACAGGGATTAAAAAAGTGAAGCATCAAAAATGGACTGCTTTTCTAAATATAACTTACCAAAAGTTAAAATGCCAACAAAAAAACTGAATAAAATTTCTTAATGTATAAAAGAAAAGGAGCCAATAACCCTAAAATGTAATCATTATAATCATCATCAGTAATAAATGCTAACCTCCTTAATATGTTAATATAGTTCCAATGAATCAGTAGGAAAAGATGACAATCATAATGGAAAAATGAGATTAATAAAATTTTGCAATAAGGGATAAGAACTGAACAAAGAAAAAGTTAAAAAAAAAACCTTTACCCTTGAACACAATGAACTATAAGCTAAAAACAACAAAGCAAAAGTTTAGCTATAATTTGAGGAGAAAAAATAAGGCTGTTAATTCATTACTTTATGATATAAATTTATACCATATTCCAAAGGGTTATTTGGCAATAAGCACCAAAAGTTTTTTAAATGTATATATGCCCTCAGGAAATAGCCAGACATGTGAGAAACATGTAAAAGAGAATGCTTAAAAATTTGACTCTGTTTTGTTCATTTGTATTATTGAAAACAATCTAGATATCTTAAAATAGGAGATTTTAAAATATATTTTATATATTTCAAGTGCAGTGCCTTTATGTGCTAAAATGATGCTATTAACTCATGGGATGATATTCAAAATATATTGTTCAGGAAAAAAGTAAAATGAAAATAAAACAAAGTAATCTGTATATTATGATCCCATGGAAAATGATGGATGGATGTACATTGATTATTCACAAGTTATCCCTGCATGTTGAAATTATAGAGAAGTATACCTTCATATTAATCCATAGCTCTGTGTTTTAAATAATAAATTTATTCATTTTTTACATTTTATTAAATAATAATTTACTCTCTAGAACATAGAACTTCTAAAAATGCCAAGTTGTTGTAAATCTTTACTTTTCAAGAACATAAAAAATGAGAAAAGTCAGTAAATATTAAGAGCCTATGTTTTGTGGAGTTATACAAACT
>PISX010018065.1:22472-41772 GCA_004024625.1 Mellivora capensis | reverse complement strand
GACCAGCAGCCCTCAGTTTGTTTCCTGAGATTAAGAGTCTCTTATGGTTTGTCTCCCTCCCTGGTCCCATCTTGTTTCATTTTTCCCTCCCTTCCCCCTACGAACTCCTACCCTATCTCTCAAATTCCTCATGTCAGAGAGATCACATGATAATTGTCTTTCTCTGATTGACTTAATTTCACTTAGCATAATACCCTCTAGTTTCATCCACGTCATTGGAAATGGCAAGATTTCATTTTTGATGGCTGCATGGCTGCATAGTATTCCTGTGTGTGTGTGTCTGTGTGTGCGTGCACGCGTGTGTGTGTATACATGCACCACATCTTTATTTATTCATCTTTTGATGGACATCTAGGTTCTTTCCATAGTTTGGCTATTGTGGACATTGCTGTTATAAACTTTGGGGTGCATGTGCCCCTTCGGATCACTACATTTTTATCTTTAGGGTAAATACCCAGTGGTGCGATTGCTGGGTCATAGGGTAGCTCTATTTTCAACTTCTTGAGGAACTTCCATACTGTTTTCCAGAGTGGCTGCACCAGCTTGCATTCCCACCAAAAATGTAGGATGGTTCCCCTTTCTCTGCAGTCTTGCCAACACATATCATTTCCTGACTGGTTAATTTTAGCCATTCTGATAGGCATGAGGTGGTATCTCACTGTGGTTTTGATTTGTATTTCCCTAATGCCAAGTGATGTGGAGCACTTTTTCATGTATCTGTTGGCCATTTGGGTGTCTTCTTTGCAGAAATGTCTATTCTTGTCTTCTGCCCATTTCTTGGTTGGATTATTTGTTCTTTGGGTGTTGAGTTTGATAAGTTCTTTATAGATTTTGGACACTAGCCCTTTATCTGATATGTCATTGAAATGCAACAGATTTCTGTAGGTTGATTTTGTATCCTGTGACTTTCCTGAATTCATGTATCAGTTCTAGCAGTTTTTTGGTGGAGTTTTTTTGCATTTTCTACATAAAGTATGTTATCTGCAAAGAGTGAAAGTTTGGCTTCTTCTTTGCTGATGTGTATGCACTTTATTTCTTTTTGTTGTCTGATTGCTGTAGTTAAGACTTCCAGTACTACATTAAATAACAGTAGCGAGAATGTAGATCCCTGTCTTGCTCCTGATTGTAGAAAAAAAGCTCTCAGTTTTTTCTGAGGATGATATTAGCTGTGGGTTTTTCATAGATGGCCTTTATTATGTTGAGTGATGTTCTCTCTAACCCTAGTTTGTTGAGTATAATTTCTTTAATCACGAATGGATGTACTTTGTCAGATACTTTGTCTGCATCTATTGTTTTTCTGCATGTATTGTTCTTAATCTTTTCTCTTATTAATGTGATATATCACATTGATTAATTTGCAAATATTGAATTACCCTTGCAGACTAGGAATAAATCCCACATGATTGTGGTGAATGATGCTATTAATGTACTATTGAATTCAGTTTGCTTAGTATTTTATGGAGAGTATTTATATCCATGTTTGTCAGGAATATTGACCTCTAGTTCCCTTTTTAAATTTGGAAGTTTTCCTTCTTTTTCTATTTATTGAGAAGGCTGGGTATTAACTCTTCTTTAAATGTTTGGCAGAATTCACCTGTCAAGCCATCTGTTCCTGGGTTTTGTCTGTTGGGAAAATTTTGATTATCGATTCAGTTGTTTTGCTGGATACAGGTCTGCTTAAGTTTTCTATTTCTTCTGTTTCAGTTTTGGTAGTTTTTGTTTCTAGGAATTTATCCATATCTTAGGTTGTCCAATTTGTTGGCATATAGTTTTTTATAATATTCTCTTATAATCATTTGTATTTCTGTGGTGTTGTTATTTCTCCTCTCTCATTGATTATATTTATTTGGGTCCTTTCTCTTTTCTTTTTGTTAAGTCTGGCTAGTGGTCTATCAGTTTTATTAATTCTTTCAAAGAACCAGCTCCTGGTTTCATTGATCTGTTCTATTGGCTATTTTTTTAAGTTTCTATATAATTTATTTCTGCTGTAATCTTTTTATTGTTCTTTTCTAGCTCCTTTGGCTGTAAAGTTAGTTTGTTTGAGATTTTTCTTGTTTCTTTTTTTTTTTTTTAATATTTTATTTATTTATTTATTTGACAGAGATCACAAGTAGGCAGGGAGGCAGGCACAGAGAGAGAGAGGAGGATGAACCTGGCTTCCCACTGAGCAGAGTGCCTGATGTGGGGCTCAATCCCAGGATCCTGGGATCATGACCTGAGCTGAAGGCAGAGGCTTTAACCCACTGAGCCACCCAGGCGCCCCAGAGATTTTTTTGTGTGTCTTATGGTAGTCCTGTATTGGTATATACTTCCCTCTTAGAAGTGTTTTTGTTGCATCCCAAAAGTTTTGGACCATTGTGTTTTCATTTTCATTTGTTTCCGTGTACTTTTTTATTTCTTCTTTGATTTCCTGTTTGACCCATTCATTATTTAGTAGCATGTTGTTTAACCTTCATATATTTGTAGTCTTTTCCAAATTTTTTTTCTGTGGTTAACTTCAAATTTCATAGCAGTGTGGTCAGAAAATATGCATAGTATGTCTCAGTATTTTTGTGTTTTCAGGCCTGATTTGTTACCTAATATATGATCTATTCTGGAGAATGTTCCATGTTTACTTGACAAGAATGTATATACAGCTCTTTTGGGATGGAATATCTGAATAAATTTGTAAAGTCCTGCTGGTCTGGTGTGCCATTGAAAGCCATTATTTACTTTTTGATTTTCTGCTTAGATGATCTGTCCATTGATGTAAGTGGGGTGAGAAGGCCCCTAGTACTATTGTATTATTATCAGTTGGTTTCTTTATGTTTGTAATTAGAGTGCTCCCATGCTGGAGGCATAGAGTTGTTAATTCTTTTTGTTGGATTGTCCCCTTTATTATGATAAGAATGCCCTTTTTCATCTATTGTTACAATCTTTGTTTTTAAGTTTCATTTGTCCTATATAACTGTTGCTACTCTGACTTTCTTTTGAAGTTTATTTGCATGATTGTTTCTCCATCCCCTCATTTCCAATCTGTGGGTATCTTTAGGTCTAAAATGGGTCTCTTATAAGCAGCATATAAATTGGGTCTTTTTTTTTTAATCCATTCTGACACCATGTATCTTTTGATTGGAACAATTACTCCATTTACATTCAGAGTAATTATTGATACATATGTATTTAGTGCTATTTTATTACTTGTGTCATCATTATTTCTGGAGATTTTCTCTGATCTTTTCTTGTCTTTGTCATTTTTGGTCTTTTCTTTCCACTCAGAAATTCCCTTTTAATATCTCTTGCAGGGTTGGTTTAGTGGTCATGAACTTTTAGTTTTTGTTTGTCTGGGAAACTCTATATCGCTCCTTGTATTTTGGATGATAGCCTTGCTGGATATTTTATTCTTGGCTGCAGATTTATCCTGCTCAGCACTTTGAATATATCACACCACTTTCTTCTGGCCTGCCAAGTTTCTGTTGAGAAAACTCCAGCTAGCCTTATAGTTCTCCCCTTGTACATCATGGACTTCTTTTGTCTTGCTATTTTGAAGATTTTTTTCTTTATCACTATATTTTGCAAATTTAATTACAGTGCATCTTGGTGTGGGTCTTCTGTTGTTGATTTTTATGGTGGTTCTCTATGCTTCCTGGATCTGGATGTTTGTTCCCTTCCCCAGGTTAGGGAAGTTTTCAGCTATTATTTCTTCAAAATGACCTTTTCTTCTTCTTCTGGTACTCCTGTAATATGAATGTTATTACATGTGATGGAGTCACTGAGTTCCCTAAGTCTATTCTCATGTTCAGTGTTTCTTCTTTCTCTCTTTTGTTCAACTTCATTATTTTCCATTATTTTGTCCTCTTGCTCACTAATTCATTCCCTGCTTCTTCCAGGCAAGTGTTCATTGCATCAAGCCTGTTATTGCATTCCTCATCTCTGACTGATTTTTTTTTAGCTATTATCTCTGTGGTAAAGTTCTCCCTGATGTCTTCCATTCTTTTGTTAAGCCCAGTGAGTATCCTTATGATTGTTGCTTTAAATTCTCCATCAAGTATGTTACTTATATCTGTTTTGCTTAGATCTCTGGCTATGGTCTTATCTTGTTCTTTCATTTGGGATAAATTTGTCCATTTGGCATTTTTGTTTAAGTCTCTGCCTTCTTCTTTGTGTTAGAAACACCAATTATGTTTCCTGTTCTTGAAAGTAATGGCTTTATGAAGAAGAGGTCATATAGTACCCAGGGCTTAGCACTTCAGGGAGTATCTTCAGTGTGTGCTGCATGTCATCTGCTGTTGTGCTTTGGATGCTCCATCCTTCAGGCCTGTCATGTATAGAGGCTTTCCTTGACCACACTGGGCAGTTTGTCCTTCAACAGAATGTGACTGGTTTCAAATAGGTGTGCTCTGGTGTGATTGTTAAATGAGACCTGACTACTTCCCCAAGAACTGAAGCTCTGAGGAACTCTTTGGTTGGAAGATGTGGTGTGGGCAAGGGTTTCTACTGGTCTTCTGGGGAAGAAGCCCATCATGCTGGGACTGAGGCATGTTTGACTGAGAAGGGAAGTCCCCCCTAGAGCTTAAGGGTGTGGGACGTGGTGTAAACAAGTTAGGCAGCCTGTCCTGGCCCTGTGCTGCTTCCTGTGGGTGTCTCTGTGTTTATACTGAGGGGTGAGGGAATGAAATGATGTGAGCCAGCTCCTTTATCCCCGAAAAGGCATCTCCATGCATGCTGCCTTTTGAGACACCCCCTGAGAAAAGTGAATGATCTCTCAATCATGTGTCCTAAACATTTCAGATTGCTGTTTTTTACTATCTGCCTCTGGGTTTGTTTGCCCGCATTCTCTCCAAGAGTGGGGCAGTATCCTCTAGGCTGTGTCTCAGCCAGGCCTGCTAACCTTTAAAATTGCAGATTTTAGAGACATGATGTAGGTGGAGGCTTGTTCTGATCTCCTGGAGGAGGAGCTTGATACAGTACTACTGAAGCAAGCTTGACTGAGAAGGGCAGTCCTGCCCGAGCCCAGGGAGATAGGGCTTGGCATAGTCAAATTCTACTGAACATTTAAAGAAGAGTACCTATTTTTCTCAAACTAGTCCAAAAAATGAAATTGGAAAGAAAACTTCCAAATTCATTCTATGTGGCCAGTACTACCCTCATACCAAAGCCAGATAAAGATGCCACAAAAAAGGGAACTAGAGGCTAGTATCTCTGATGAACATAGATGCAAAAAAATCCTCAACAGAATACTAGCAGCTGAATCCAACAGTACATTAAAAAATCATTTACCACTTGATAGAAATCATTCACCATTTGATAAAACCCAAATCAAGGGCACCTGGGTGGCTCAGTCAATTAACCACTCAACTCTTGAATGCTCAGTTTTGGCTTAGGTCATGATCTCAGCATCATTAGATTGAGCACTGCATTGGGCTCTGTGCTCAGTGTGGAGTCTGCTTGAGATTCTCTCCCTCTCCCTCTGTCCCACCCCTGTTCATAATAAGTAAATAACTTTACTTATTTCTCTCTCTAAAATAAAATGAATAAAATCTTAAAAAAAATCAAATGGAATTAATCCTGGGATGTAAGGGTGGTTCAGTATTCTCAAATCAATCAATGTGATATATAACATCAATAAAAGATAAAAACTATATGATCATTTAAATAGATGCAGAAAAAATATTTGACAGAGTATAATGTCCATTCATGATAATAACCCTCAATAAAGTAGGTGTAAGGGAATGTACCTCAACATAATAAAGACCTCATATGAAAAACCCACAACTAACACCATTCACAATGGGGAAAAACTGAGAGCTTTCCCCTGAGATCAGGAACAAGACAAGGATGTCCACTCTCACCACTTTTATTCATTATAGTACTAGAAGTCCTAGCTACAACAGTCGGACAACAAAAAGAAATGCAAGGCATTTCAGTTTGGTAAGGAAGAAGTCAAAAACTTTCACTCTTTGTAGATGACATGATACTCTCTACAGAAAACCTTAAGTACTCCACCAAAATACTACTGGAACTTATAAATGAATTCAGTAAAGTCACAGGATATAAAATTAATCTGTAGGAATCTGTTCCATTTCCACCCACCAATAATGAAGCAGCAGAAACAGAAATTAGCAAAATCCCATTTGGAGTTGCACCAAAAATAATGAAATAAAACAGTATGGTACTGGTACAAAAGTAGACCCATAGATCAATGGAATAGAAAATCCAGAAGGAAATCCACAACTATGTGGTTAATTAATCTTCAAAAAAAGAGAAAAGAATATCCAATAAGGAAAAGGCAGTCTCTTCAACAAATGGTGTTGGGAAAACTGGACAGCAACATGGAAAAGAAGGCAAGTGGACCAGCTTCATACATCATATGCGAAAATAAACTCAAAATGGATTGAAGACTTAAATGTGAAACCTGAAACCATAAAAATACTAGAAGACAGTATAGGCGGTAATTTCTCTGATATTGGCCATAGCAACATTTTTGTAGATATGTCTCTGGAGGCAAGGGGAATAAAATAAAAAATAAACTTTTGGAACTACATCAAACTAAAAATCTTCTGCACAGTAAAGGAAACAGTGAACAAAACGAAAGACCAGCCACTGATTGAATGAAGATATTTGCAAAAGTCATATCCGATGAAAGGTTAGTATCCAAAATGTGTAAAAAAAATGATATAACTCAACACAAAAAATCCAATTAAAATAGATAGAAGATGTTAACACATATTTCTCCAAAGAAGACACACAATTGGCTGACAGACACATTAAAAGGTGGTCACCATAACTCATCATAAGGGAAATATGATCAGAACTACAATGAGATATCACCTTATACCTGTCAGAATGGCTACAGTAAAAAATACAAGAAACAATACATGTTGGTGAGGATGTGGAGAAAAAGGAACACTTGTACATTGTTTGTGGGAATGCAAACTGGTACAGCCACTGTGGAAGACAGTACAGAGGTTCCTCAAAATTTAAAAATAGAACTACCCTATGATTCAGTAGTGACTGGGTATTTACCAAAAAATACAACACTAATTCCACTGGGTATTTACCCCAAAATACAACAACACTAATTCAAAGGGATACATGCACCCCTCTTTTTTACTTCAGCATTATTACAATAGCCAAATTATGGAAGCAGTCTAAGTGCCCATGGACTGATGTATGGATAAGGAAGATGTGATAGATCGAGATCGATCTATCTATCTATCTGTCTGTCTATCCATCACATCTTCCTTATCCATATATCCTTATCCATATATCCATATATATGGATATATATAATATATATATTATATATATAAATATAAATAAAAATATTGTTCAACCATAAAGAAGAATGAAATCTTACCACTTGCAATGACATGGATGGAGCTAGAGAGTAAGAGAGTCAAACAAAGAAACAGTCTCTTAACTATAGAGAAAAAACTGATGATTACCAGTGGTGAGGTGGGTTGGGGAATGGGTGACATAGGCGATGAGGATTAAAAAATACAGCTATCATGATAAGCACTGAGTAATATATAGAATTGTTGGATTACTACTTGTACACCTAAAACTAATATAACACTGTATATTAGCTATACTGGAATTAAAATCTTAAAAATTTAATTTAAGAAAATCTCATAATGGGGTGACTGTGTGGCATAGTTGGTTAAGTGTCCAACTCTTGGCTTCAGCTCAGTTTGTGATCTCAGAGTAGTGAGATTGAGCCCCGTGTTGGGCTCCCTACTCAGTGGGGAGTGTGCTTGAAATTCTCTCTTCTCCCTCTGCCCTTCCCTCTCATGTGCTCTCTCTCTATTTTTATTTATTTGAATAGAGAAATAAAGCTTAAAAAAAAACCCCAAAAGCTCATAATCAATACACCCATCCATGGACATAGAAATTCTAATCTACTTTTCATTGACCCACTTATATAAAAGTAGGTAAACAAAGATCTAGACTTCAGAAGAAATCTTGCATATGGAAGGCAAAGAAAACAAGCAAAAAAATCATTGGAAACATAGAGCATTTGGAGAGAACAAAGTTGATAGTGGGGTGGAGGGAAAAGAGAAACAGAAAGAGAGGAGGGATGGAGGGGGAAAAAGATATGGAGGGAGGGAGGGGAAAAACTAGCTTAGATTGGTCTTCTAAATATGCTTATTATTCATGTGGTAAGGGACAAGGAAAAACTATTTAATTCCATAAAGACATACTAATGTTGGATTTCTTGAGCACTGAAGGCCTTTCATTGGTTGATTGAAGGATACATGGTATGAATTACTCTTCCTGTATTCATGTGCAGCAGAGTATGTCACTGGAGAGACATTGACTTTCCTTTAGCATTTGGATTATAAAATAACTAGGTATGCAGAGATGATGGGATAGTGAAACCATAGAGACTATGCTTTCAGAATTATCACTGTATTATCCTAGTCTCATAGAGTAATTGTACAATTTTAAGATCTCTTCATGTGCCTCACTTCAAGATAGTCTGTTAGGTGCAAAGCAATCAATTTGGGTATACCTATTCTTTAGTCACCATTGCCTGAACACCCTCTTTGTGTGCTGGGAACATAGAAACATTTACATGCACACACAAGTTTTTCAGAAGGACTTCCCTTAGCAGTTAATCACAGCTATGGAATTTTATTTCAGGTGACCTTAGTGGTCTCAGTCTCCTATTTTTAGAAATTAAGTGGGTTTGGTTCTTGTGAACATCCATTGACCACATATCCCAAAGGCTGGATAATTTGGACTTTGATTTGGCTGAAATGGGGCTTTTCCCTCCTTTAATGGTGGTTGTTATCCTCTGGACTCTCAGCCCACTTCTAGAAAGCCATGGTGAATGCTTGCCCAGATATACATCTCACCTTGTTAAATTTCATACAAATGAGGGGAAATGGCAAGAGTGCACACACACTAAATGTGCTGGAACAGTGTTTATCAGGGAAAGTTTATGGAGATAGCAGTAACAGAAGTGTGTAAGTCTCCTGTTGCTCATTGAATTCTAGGCCAGTGCCAAGAATTCAGGCTGGGGTGGAAATCAGACTTGGCAAGAGACACTTTAACAGTTTGGCAGTGGAATTTTAAGTTATGAATAGGGAAGCACCAGCCCCTCTGGTGTGATCAGTGACTAAGAAACAATGGTAATATGTCTTGTCAGAGCCTTGTCTCCAGAGCCCTTTATTTTATGACAGAAGTCTGGCTGTATCATGGGCCATTGAGTAGTTGGAGACTAGAGGTACTTCTACAATCAGAAACACTTCTGATGACCTCCTGGATGGAATATACTCATTAAGGATACACCCATACCTCTGTCCTGTTTTATATGATAATTTGTTTCTAGGTCCAAACATTATGCCATGTAAGCATGATACTGGCTTGTCTCACTCTAGTATGAGTACAAATTAGTGTATTTCAAGTGTATCAGGAACATAGGAGTGGGTAAGCTGATCTGGACTGAGATTAACTGGTCTTGACCCTGTTCTCTCACATGTTTTGGTGTCTTCTGGCTGTTGGCTTGTGTAGAAAGACCTCAGCTTTTTTCCAGGTGCCTCATACATGATTCTGGAAGGCTTGCTTGTTCCTATGAGAATGGCAGAGGTCAAAGAGAGAGCAAGAATAATAAGGAAACCACTGGTCTCCATGTAGGTGACTGCTCTTGGCATGGGAATGAGGCTATGGATACACTCTAAAGAAGAAAAAGATCCTTGTCTAGTAAGATGGAATCACTGAATTCATTGGAGGCTAGAGTGGGCACACACTATCTTATCCTTGGATTTTTCCAGAATTCCCATGAGGCTGTCATAAATTCTTGAAATTTTCATGGGTGGTGACATTTTTTTGTTCATCTGTCTCTGATTGTTCAACAAGGGCAGAAGGGAGAGAATACTTCTAGCACCTAGTAACACACTTAATCTGTTCCTAAAACTTCTTAGCAAACTTGATCTATATTTTATATAATAGTATTGACAAGTGAAATCAGCAGTGGATCTTAGATCCCAAAATGATTCCGTCTTTCTCCAAAATGATAGAGCTCATTGCATGATGCTAGAAAAAATATCTTAGAAGTCTTCAGAAGGCTGTTATCACCCTTCATTCTATATCTGTGAATCGCAACCTTGTTAATACTTTCCGTACTAGGTAGTGTATGGACTGTCCATAAAAATGGTCTTACCCCATGTTTCTTAAGGGAAGTAATCTGCATCCTCGGGGTGGTTGTCAGGCATTGCTAACAATCCTCTAGTATCTTTTTTGGATAATTTAGTTCTTACTCTCACAGCCCTTAGGGGCTGATAATAGAATGGGTTATTTTGCTTAGCCGTATTTTGTGATCAGAAGATAAACGGAGAGGTCAGTGTTGATACGTCCAACAAAAGTTCTCCCTAAAGTCTGTCTCCCCAGACAAGGAATTGATCAACAAAGTTCCATGGAAACTGGCTAAAGTCTAATAATTAATCCTGGTCAGTCATAGAACTTGGAACTTTAGTCCCAGATCATGCCATTGAAGATATATGAGTTAGTTCTGACTACTTACCAACTGCCCCAAAGCTTAGTGGCTTAAAACAGTCATCTTTATTATTCCTTACAAATCTATGTATTAGCTTGTCATGATGTACTGGGCTGATCTGGGCTGAGATTAACTGATCTTGGCTGTGTTTTCTCACATGTTTTGAAGTCTGCTGGATGTTGGCTTGTCTAGAATGACCTCAACTTTTTCCCAAGTGCTTCTCATACACCTCTGGCAGGCTTACTTGTTTCTATGATGATGGCAAAGGTCAAGAGAGAGAGAAAGCACCACTGTGTAAAATAGCAAATGGAAATGGACATGTGCTTTTTAATTTTCTGATTATAGTACATTTTCTAACATCTCATTGTCCAAAGCAACTCACAGGCTGATTTCAGAGTCAGAAAAGGAAGGGATTATGAATTTATAAATCAAAGGATATGGATGTAGGAACAACATTAATTGATGGCTTTAAACAATCAATCTGCCATAGTCCGTCCTTTGTTCAAAATTATTTATTGCTTCCAAAATGCAGGATACATTCATTTCCTTCAAGTCCTCACAGAATCTCATCCAATTACAGCATCAGGCTAAGGGTCCAGTATTTTATGGTATATTTTATGTCAGGATGTGTTCTTCAAAATTCAGAAACCTATGAACAAGTTTGTTAGTAACACATACAGCCAACATATGGGTTAAACCAAGGCAGTATAATCACAAGAGATATATCCATTCGAAAAAGGAAACTGCATAGGAGACATTTGTCCATAGTAATTCTGAAATCTAGCTGGGCAAATGCTGCTAGGTCTTCCTGCTGTTAGGTCAGAGACTGTTCCTTGATAAGACCTAGTTCTGCCATTTGGGAGTGGCCAACCAGCCCATTGTTTTCCGTAGCTTTTTGCTTCATCCTCTCGGATGTACTTGTTTTCCCTGCTCCTTTTTTTTTTTTTTTTAAGATTTTATTTATTTATTTGGCCGAGAGAGAGATCACAAGTAGGCTGAAGGCAGAGGCTTAACCCACTGAGCCACCCAGGCGCCCCTGTTTTCCCTGCTCCTTGACCACTTTTGAATAGGGATCACTGCTCTCTGAGTAATTTTCTCAGCTTTTTCTGCCTGTAAAATGTTGGTGCCCATTTAGAAATAGAGCAAATCTGTTAAAAGTTCATACCATTTCTGTAAGGTCACACAGGTCAATGTGATTTTTTACACAGTTTTTAAAATATAAAGAAAAACATGCTGTTGTTAGCTACTATATATAACTATTATTCCAGGAAATAATCTCATCTTGTTGATTTTTAAATTTTAACGTTATATTTTATCTTAATTTTCATAGATAAAAGAGTAAAACAGCATTGCCTAAGATAGTTGTGTTACCATAGTCACAGGCTTCTGTCAATGAAATACATTACTCAGCAACATTATTGTCATACATATTTATGTCCTCTTATCCTGGGCATTGTCTGTTCAGTTTTGAAAGGGGGAAATTGATAATAGTATAAAACAGAAATATCTCACTGATATTAGTTATATCTCTTTTATTACATTATATGTTTCTTAACTATAATTTATAGTCAAGGAACTTTTAAGCCAACTATTTTAAATATTTTTAAAAGGATGACAATAGTTCATAGGCCTTTGATATTTCTATAAGGGTTAATTTTGTGCATATTATGTAGTAAAGGAAGGGCTTATTATGTAAATAATAAATGTTTGTGATTGCAAGAGAACTTGGTTTAAAATTATTTTCCTATGTTACTCATTCTCATATTTCACACTAAAAATAAAATTTATGGCATTTTAATGCACTTTAATGTACTTATTATAAAAGCCATAGAGTTTTAAATTATTTTTCTCATTTTGACCATGTTATGCTAACTGATTTTCTCCAAGTCCTATTATTTTTATATCCTCTTTCCTCTATAATTTGAAGATTTTGGAAACCAATGACTTATTTCTCTGGGATGATTAGTGGGTTGAGTAATAGTACTTAGGTTTCTTAGGAAAGTGTTGTCATCAGTATATTCTATAATTATTCTTGTAGTAATATTTGTTGATTTAAACGATTTAAACTAATATAACCTAATTGTTCCCCAAATCTCAGCCAAGAAAATAATTTGGGGAAATATGCATATAAAAACCACTGCAACACAGAAATAAACATCAGTAGGGGGGAGTAGTTATATTTTTTCTAAAGTTCCAAATGAGGGGAAAAGTATACAAAATCTGGTAGTATGGGTAACAGTATAATCACCTGTGATTTCTACAAGAAAAAATAAATTAATTAAGAAGTAGGGGAATATGGGACGCCTGGGTGGCTCAGTCGGGTAAACATCTGCCTTTGGCTTGGGTTGTGATCCCAGGGTTCTGGCATCAAGTCCCACACTGGGCTCCTTGCTCAGCAGGTGCCTGCTTATGCCTCTGCCTGCTGTTCTCCTTGGTTGTGCTTGCTCTCTTGATCTTTCTTTCTCTCTGACAAATGAATAAAATCTTAAAAAAAAGGAAGTAGGGAATAGGAAAAGAACATATAAAAAAAGAACCAAACAGATTAAAACAAAAAAAATTAAATTTCTATAACAGGTCTTTTTTTTTTTTTAAGATTTTATTTGTTTGAGGAGAGAGAATGTGAGCATGAGCAGGGGGAAGGGCAGATGGAGAGGGAGAAGGAGGCTTCCTGCTAGTGGGGAGTCCTACTTAAGGCTTGATCCCAGGACCCCAGGATCATGACCTGAGCTGAAAACAGATGCTTAACCAACTGAGCCACCCAAGCTCCCTTCCAGGTCTTTATTTAAACACTTGTAAGAAAAACTCACTCTCTTTTCCTTCCTTCCTTCCTCCACTTTTTCCTCCCTCCTCTTCATTCCATCCTTTCTCTATAATATCAAATGATAAATAGCTATGTCATTTATTAACATAAACATGATGACATTGATTTAAGGATGTCATGTGAGGAAATACCCAAGTTATCTCCACTAGTTAGTACTGTAATAGCTATAATGAGAAACTGGCATACAAGTCAAAGCAGAATTTTAATTGAGCCACAATAATGACTCTTCCTTTGAGCTCTGGGACAATGGATTATACTTTTTTATTCACTTCTTAGGGATTAGTTTAGTACCTTGCTCTTGGTAAGCTCTCAAAAAATCATTTTTAATGAGAAAGTATTTCTAAAAAAATGACAAAAGGATTTTAATTTTCATAGTAATTTAATGATTTTCCAAATCTAATGACAAATGGAAAGAAAGTATTGTATAGAAGTTAATGGAACTCAGTTCCAAATGTGGGTATTCCATTAGCAAATCATGTATACTTTCTTGGCCTCAAATTTCTTATGTGCAACACAAAGGGATAGAACAGGAGGACCTTGATAATGTTTACAATTTATGAGTTTTGAAAAAATTTTTAAAAAACTAAAAATTGGTTTGCTCATTATTACAATTTCGTTGCATTTTTAAATATAATTTACTCTACAATCATGGAATACCAATTCTGTGTCCGGTATTATGTCAGGTATTTCTATCCTAAAACTCCAGGATAGAAAAATGAATAAGATAAACTTTTCCTCAAGAGTTTATAATCTAGTTAGAGAGATGATAATAAATTTATTACTATAATAAAATAATACAAATGCTATGATCGAAGATGCACAAACCAGTTGTTCTGTTCTTTTTTTTTTAGGTTAGGTTTTTTTGTTGTTGTTGCTGTTGCTATTTTTTTTTTTTTATTTCTTCTCAGTGTAACAGTATTCATTGTTTTTGCACCACACCCAGTGCTCCACGCAATGTGTGCCCTCCTTAATACCCACCACCTGGCTCCCCTAACCTCCCCCCCGACCCCTTCAAAACCCCTCAGGTTGTTTTTGAGAGTCCATAGTCTCTTATGGCTCACCTCCCCTTCCAATTTCCCTCAAATCCCTTCTCCTCTCCATCTCCCCATGTCCTCCATGTTATTTGTTATGCTCCACAAATAAGTGAAACCATATGATACTTGACTCTCTCTGCTTGACTTATTTCACTCAGCATAATCTCTTCCAGTCCCATCCATGTTGACACAAAAGTTGGGTATTCATACTTTCTGATGGAGGCATAATATCCATAGTGTATATGGACCACATCTTCTTTATCCTTTCATCCGTTGAAGGGCATTTTGGTTCTTTCCACAGTTTGGCGACCATGGCCATTGCTGCTATAAACATTGGGTTACAGATAGCCCTTCATTTCACCACATCTGTATCTTTGGGGTAAATACCCTGTAGTGCAAATGCAGGGTTATAGGGAAGCTCTATTTTTAATTTCTTAAGCAATCTCCACACTGTTCTCCACAGTGGCTGCACCAGCTTTCGTTCCCACTAACAGTGTAAGAGGGTTCCCCTTTCTCCACATCCTCTCTAACACACGTTTCCTGTCTTGCTAATTTTGGCCATTCTAACTGGTGAGAGGTGGTATCTCAATGTGGTTTTAATTGAATCTTCCTGATGGCTAGTGATAATGAACATTTTTTCATGTGTCTGATAGCCATTTGTATGTCTTCATTGGAGAAGTGTCTGTTCATATCTTGCCCATTTTTTGATATGATTATCTGTTTTGTGTGTGTTGAGTTTGAGAAGTTCTTTGTAGATCCTGGATATCAACCTTTTGTCTGTACTGTCATTTGCAAATATCTTCTCCCATTCCATGGGTTGCCTCTTTGTTTTGTTGACTGTTTCCTTTGCTGTGCAGAAGCTTTTGATCTTGATGAACTCCCAAAAGTTCGTTTTCACTTTTGTTTCCTTTGCCTTTGGAGACATATCTTGAAAGAAGTTGCTATGGCTGATATCGAAGAGGTTAATGCCTATGTTCTCCTCTGGGATTCTGATGGATTCCTGTCTCACGTTTCAGTCTTTTGTCCATTTCGAGTTTATCTTTGTGTACGGTGTAAGAGAATGGTCGAATTTCATTCTTCTACATATAGCTGTCCAATTTTCCCAGCACCATTTATTGAAGAGACTGTCTTTTTTCCACTGTATATTTTTTCCTGCTTTGTCGAAGATTATTTGACCATAGAGTTGAGGGTCCATATCTGGGCTCTCTACTCTGTTCCACTGGTCTATGTGTCTGTTTTTATGCCAGTACCGTACTGTCTTGGTGATCACATCTTTGTAGTAAAGCTTGAAATCAGGTAACGTGATGCCCCCAGATTTACTTTTCTTTTTCAACATTTCCTTAGCAATTCGGGGTCTCTTCTGATTCCATACAAATTTTAGGATTTTAGGATTGCTCCAGCTGTTTCAGAAATACCGGTGGAATTTTGATAGGAATGGCATTAAAAGTATAGATTGCTCTAGGTAGTATAGACATTTTAACAATGTTTATTCTTCTGATCCAAGAGCATGGAATGGTCTTCCATCTTTTTGTGTCTTCTTCAATTTCTTTCATGAGTGTTCTGTAGTTCCTCGAGTACAGATCCTTTAGCTTCTTGAAAGGTTTATTCCGTTACGGTTCTTGATGCTATAGTAAATGGAATCGATTCTCTAATTTCCCTTTCTGTATTTTTATTGTTAATGTATAAGAAAGCCACTGATTTCTGTACATTGACTCTGTATGCTGCCACGTTACTGAATTGCTGTATGAGTTTGAGTAGTTTGGGGGTGGAGTCTTTTGGGTTTTCCATATAAAGGATCATGTCATCTGCGAATAGAGAGAATTTGACTTCTTCATTGCCAATTTGGATACCTTTTATTTCTCTTTGTTGTCTGATTGCTGTTGCTAGGACTTCTAATACTATGTTGAGCAAGAGTGGTGAGAGTGGGCATCCTTGTCGTGTTCCTGATCTCAACGGGAAGGCTGTGAGCTTTTTCCCATTGAGGATGATATTTGCTGTGGGTCTTTCATAGATAGATTTTATGAAGTTGAGGAATGTTCCCTCTATCCCTATACTTTGAAGCGTTTTAATCAGAAATGGGTGCTGGATTTTGTCACATGCTTTTTCTGCATCAATTGAGAGGACCATGTGGTTCTTCTCTCTTCTCTTATTGATTTTTTCTATCACATTGATTGATTAGCGAATGTTGAACCATCCATGTAACCCAGGGATGAATCCCACCTGGTTATGGTGGATAATCTTTCTAATGTGCTGTTGGATCCAGTTTGCTAGGATCTTGTTGAGAATCTTAGCATCCATATTCATCAATGTTATTGGTCTGAAGTTCTCCTTTTTGGTGTGGCCTTGCCTGGTTTGGGGATCAGGGTAATGCTGGCTTCATAAAAAGAGTCTGGAAGTTTTCCTTATGCTTTAATTTTTTGAAACAGCTTCAGGAGAACAGGTGTTATTTCTTCTTTGAAAGTTTGGTAGAATTCCCCAGGGAATCCATCAGGTCCTGGGCTCTTGGTTTTTGGGAGGTTTTTGATCACTTCTTCAATCTCGTTACTAGATATTGGTCTATTCAGGTTGTCAGTTTCTTCCTTGTTCAATTTTGGGAGTTTATAGTTTTCCAGGAATGCATCCATTTCATCTAGGTTGTTTAACTTATTTGCATATAACTTTTGATAATAACTTCTGATGATTGTTTCTACTTCCTTGGTTTTGTGATCTCTCTCTTTTCATTCATAATTTTATTAATTTGATCTTTCTCTCTTTTCTTTTGGATTAGTGTGGCCAGTGGTTTATCGATCTTATTGATTCTTTCAAAAAACCAGCTTCTAGTTTCATTAATACGTTCTACTGTATCTCTAGTTTCTACCTCATTGATCTCTGCTCTAATCTTGATTATTTCCCTTCTTGTGTGTGGAGTTGGTTTGATTTGTTGTTGATTCTCCAGCTCTTTAAGGTGTAGAGACAGCTGGTGTATTCTGGATTCTTCAATTTTCTGAGGGATGCTTGGATGGCTATATATTTCCCCCTTAGGACTGCCTTTGCTGTATCCTATAGGTTTTGGACTGAATTTTCTTCATTCTCATTGGTTTCCATGAATTATTTAAGTTCTTCTTTGATCTCCTGGTTTATCCAAGCATTCTTAAGCAAGGTGGTCTTTAGTTTCAGGTGTTTGAGTTCCTTCCAAACTTTTCCTTGTGGTTGAGCTCCAGTTTCAGAGCATTGTGATCTGAGAATATGCAGGGAATAACTCAGTCTTTTGGTACCAGTTGAGTTCTGATTTGTGACCCAGTATGTGGTCTATTCTGGATGAGGTTCCATGTGCACTTGAGAAGAATGAGTATTCTGTTGTTTTAGGGTAGAATGTTCTGTATATATTTATGAGGTCCATCTGGTCCAATGTGTCATTCAGTGCTTTTGTTTCTTTATTGATTTTCTGCATGGATGATCTATTACTGAGAGAGGCATGTTAAGATCTCCTACTATCAATGTATTCATATCAATATGACTCTTTATCTTGATTAATAGTTTTCTTATGTAATTGGCTGCTCCCATATGGGGGCATAGATATTTACAATTGTTAGATCATCTTGGTGGATAGTCCCTTTAAGAATGATGTAGTGTCCTTCTGTATCTTTGACTACAGTCTTTAGTTTAAAATCTAATTTATCTGATATGAGAATCGCTACCCCGGCCTTCTTTTGAGGCCCATTGGCATGAAAGATGCTTCTCTATCCCTTCACTTTCAATCTGTGTGTATCCTTAGGTTCAAAATGGGTCTCCTGTAGACATCATAGGGATGGGACCTGTCGTTTTATCCAATCTGCAACACTGTGTCATTTTATGGGCGCATTTAGGCCATTCACATTGAGAGTGATTATTGATAGATACATTTTTATTGACATCGTATTACCTTTGAAGTCTTCCTTCCTGTAGATTGTCTCTATATTTCTGTTCAATGATATTCTTGGGATTTTTCCTCTTTTATAGAACCCCCCTTAATATTTCCTGCAGTGTCAGCTTGGTGGTCGCATACTCTTTTAGGTCTTGCGGTCTTGGAAACTCTTTATCTCTCCATCCATTTTGAATGTCAGTCTTGCTGGATAAAGTATTCTTGGCTGCATGTTCTTCTCATTTAGTGCCCTAAATATGTCTTGCCAGCCCTTTCTGGCTTGCCTGGTTTCTGTGGACAGGTCTGAGTTATTCTGATGGGCTTTCCTCTGTACGTAAGGAGCTTCTTTTTCCTAGCTTCCTTCAAGAGGGCCTCCCTACAATTATAATTCTTCATTCTTGCTATTAGGTGTCTTGCGGTCTTTCGAGAATCTATAATCTTGGGGGAAGACCGTTCTGCCTCTAGTACATGAACGCTGGTTCCATTTGCGAGATTCGAAAATTTTCATGGAGAACGTGTTCCACTATATCTTCTAGACTTCTTTCTTTCTCCTCCCCTTCAGGGATTCCAATAATTCTGACATTGGAATGTTTCATGGCATCATTTATTTCCCTGATTCTATTTTCGTGGCTTCTAAGCTGTTTGTTCCAGGCTTCCTCCTGATCCTTTGTCTCTATCTGTTTGTCCTCCAGATCACTAATTCTATCTTCTGTTTCAGTTACCCTAGCTTTTAGAGAATTTAGATTAGATTGGAACTTACTGAGAGCCTTGTGAAAATCACCCCTGGTGGCTTTCAGTTCTGCCCTAAAATTGTGAACATCATCCCTGGTAGCTCTCAGTTCTGCCCTAATCAATTCCATTTGGTTGTCCATGGTTTTCTCCAACCTCGCTATTGCCTGGATAATTGTTAGCCTGAATTCCCTTTCCGACATAATGTCTATGTCGATAGCTATTAGCTCTGTTGCAGAAGGCCCATCCTCTGAATTTTTCTTTTGTTGGGCATTCCTTCTCCTAGTCATTTTGGTGAGACATGGCTGAACGGATGTAGCTGTCATGCAATAGACTGTCATGCAATAAAGTTGCAC
>PISX010018065.1:0-22372 GCA_004024625.1 Mellivora capensis | reverse complement strand
AAAAGAAAAACATGAGTATATGTATCAAAAATTTCAGGTTCAAAGGTTATTATCGATTTAGTGTACTGGATATCTCACTGTGATGGTAAATAGTTTAAAAAATTATTTATATAAAAAAATGAACCAGAATAGTGGGAATGCTTTAAAAATAAAACTTGTATCTATGAAGTAGTCGTGGTTGTTCTCTTGTCGTCTTTTTTTTTTTTCTTTTATTTTTCCTGATTGACTTTCTGGGGGAGGGGCCTGCCACGTGGGTTTTCAGGCAATGTTCCCTGAGTTAAGTCCTCCCACCTCCTTCAAGGGGGTGGGCTCTGAGGGAACCGGTTTTTCAGGCTTTTGTTCTCTGGAGGTTTTTAAATTTGTTTGTTCGTTTTTTCTTTTGTTTTGTTTTGTTTTGTTTTTGTTTTTTCTCTCGCCTTGACAGCTTTTGATGGTTTTTGGAGGTTTAGAGGAAAGCAAACTGCACCCAGACCTCCCTCTCAGAGAGAAGCCTCAGTCTGTTCCCCTCGAGTGCTGCAGAGCACATAAGTTCCCCCTTGGCCACTGGCAGAGCACGTCTGAGTCGTGGTCCCTGGGGCCACAGGAACTTCTGCTTGTACCCAAAACCATGATAGCGGCGGCCGTCTGGGCAGCTCCGGACCACCAGTGATCGCACACTGAGATTTTCCCACTGGCCCGGGCTGGGAGTGCCTGGTCTTTCTGGGTCCGAGAGCGCCGGGCTGGTGCCTGCACACACCTCTCTCAAGAGGGTGTGGGGCACGCGCGTCTCAGGCTCTGATAGCACAGCACGGCACTCACATGGAAGAGTGAAGAAAGGCTGTTTTTTGCCGGCTGGTGAGGCTCCCAGCCTCTCACGGGACCCCATGCGCTTTCAGGCGCGCTGGCAGCTCAGGGACCAAGACCTGGTTTCTGTGCCACACTCTCTCTGGCTCAGCGCCAGGGGTGGTTGTCCTGGGTCCGGGGACTTAAGCCCCTGTCCCTAACCACCCCAATTCCCCCAATTTCCCCTCGTGATCCTTTGCTCTTTTTGAGTGCTTTCAACCAGACTCCAAGTTAATGCTGGCCCCAGACTCAGGGCACTCTTGTATTGGGTTATTACTTTCCACTGGGTCACCTCTAGTGGCTCCCTCCCTCTTTTGTTTATCTTCTGATATCAGTCCGATGTTCCCACTCCATTTTACCTGCCCACTGGCGTCTTCTGCCCCTGTAGATATCCAGATGTGTATAATTCTGATCTCAGGCTGATTTCATGGGTGATCGGAGTTCTTTGGTAGGTAATCAGCTCACTTTAGGGTACAGGTTGAAACGGCGCCTCCTCCTAATTCCCCGCCATCGCCCCTCCTCCCAGTAGTTCTGTTCTTGCTGATGGTCTCAATCTGTTCAGGATGCTATAACAAAATACCATAGAGTAGGTGGTTTACAAACAAAAGACATTTATTTTTCATGTTTCTGGAAGCTAGAAAGTCCCAGGATCAAGGCGCTTATAGATTTTCTGTGTGGTGAGGCCCTCTTCCTGATTTATAGGTAGCTGTCTTTCTGTTGGGTCTTCACAGGGCAAAAGTGGCGAGGGAGCTCTCTTGGCCCTCTTTTATAAGGGTACTGATTCCATTCATGAGAGCTCTGCCCTCATAACCTCATCACTTCTCAAAAGCCCTGCATCTAAATGCCATTACATTGGGTATGGGGATTTAACATATAAATTTTGGGAGGACACGGTCAGTTTATTGCACTAGAAAAAACTGATGGAGTATTGAGAAGTCATTTCTAGAAGAGATAATGAATGTTCTGAGTCCTGAAAGATGATGGTTTTTGCTCATGTACATGGTAGTAGAGGAATTTAGAGATTTAAGGAACATAGCATGGAAGGGCATTTATGTGCAATGTCATGTTATCATTGTGATAGGAACTGAAAAATAGGATAGGAACTGAAAAATTCCTCTCTCCAGCTACCCCCTGCTTGTGTTCCCTCTCTGTCTCTGTCAAATAAATAAATAAAATTTAAAAAATATATATTTCTCAGGAAAACTGACCTACTCAAAAGACAGGATTTTTTTGTTTTGTTTTTAAGATTTTATTTATTTATTTTTTGATAGGGAGAGAGAGCGTGCAAGCATAGGAGCAGAGGGGAAAGGCAGAGGGAGAAGCTGAGCAGAGAGCCTGATGTGGGGCTCGATCTCAGGACCCTGGGGTCATTACCTGAGCTGAAGGCAGACACTTAACTGACTGAGCCACCCAAGTAACCATGAAAGATTTTTTTTTTATTGAAATATGGGGCAAGTCACCTTTGCAGTTGTTGTATTGCTGCTAATGGTTATTTCTGCATCAGGGACACTGACATGCAGTGTGCTGGCTGGCTCCAGTGAGCTAGGAGGGTAATTGGTGAGCAATGAAGCAACAGGAAGGGTGTGCTCAAACCAACTTTACTTTTTTTTTAAATTGAGGTATAATTGACATATAACAGTAGATTAGTTTCAGATGTATAATATAATGATATGATAATTGTAAATATTGTGAAATGATTACCATAATGTCTCATTAATATCCTTCACCATACAGAGTGGCGTACTCCTTTTCTTAGTGATCGCATAACTAAGTCCTAAATGATGTATGAGAAAAGTAAATATATTTTATTTTTAATTTTTTTAAAGGTTTTATTTATTTATATGTCAGAGAGAGAGAGAGCATAAGCAGGGGAAACAGTAGGCAGAGGGAGAAACAGGTTCCCCTCTGAGCAAAGTGCCTGATGTGGCACTTGATCCCAGACCTTTGGGAACATGACCTGAGCTGAAGGCAGAGGCTTAATGCAGTGAGTCACCCAGACAGACATCCCAGTAAAGTATATTTTAAAGCTGCAACAGATATTAGTTAAAACGTGGAAATTATATGTTGAGAACAATGTCATAGAGATTCTAATTTAAATTAGAAGAGTGGGAATTTTGTGTTTTATCTCAGCCAGTTGTTTAGAAATGATTTTGCAGGATTTTTCTTCTTCAGATACAGTCACTGGGCAGCTATTTCGAGGCATAATTGAATTTGAGTCTCATCCAAATAGTCAAAAAGCCTCTTATGGGAAACAGCAGGGGTGTCATGAGAATACAAGCTTAAAAATGACAACAGTGTCACAGTGGGCACTAGAATTCTTCTGAATACTAAGTTGTATCTGCTCATATGTTTTACAAGTATAGGTCAGTTTTCTTATGACAGGTAACTAAAAATCTGGGGAAATCTCTTTGGGAATGCCCACTGTTTTCATAAAATGTTCACATCGATGACTTCCATATTCATTTTCCACCCTGATCAGTACATATGATTTGCTAGACTGAACAGTTTATTAGAGAACCACCATGGGATCCATTGTGAAATGGCACATTTGCTCTTGTTTACATCATCTAGAGAGTTTATAAATGGACTCAGAACACCCCTGCTTTTTCTCTTTGAATTGTTTGTATTTGTCTTTAATGAGTTTACTTGCATTTTTGCTAACATGCTGACCACTCTTCGAATATCTTGAGTTGATGCAGTTAGTCTTAAGACTGAAATAGATCATAAGAATTATTTAATTAAAAAAATAGTTATTTGACTTTAGGGAGTTACAAACTTATCTAGACCCTGTTCCTTCACCAGATTGCATAGACACAAAGCCCCTCCTTGTTCTGTGAGTTAAAATTAAAAGAAAACTACCTTGACTGATGTATGTGGTGTCTGAGGTCAAACAAAATTAAACAACTTGTTTAGAATACACTTCTAATTAATCTGAGCCTTAGGAGTGTAACCCTCATAACTTGATTTCAAAACCAATGCCCTATGTAATACCAAGGGTTCTCCAAACAGTCAAATGCCAGTTGTCTTCATACATGATCCCATGGCTCGGCAGACTCTCTGTCTGCATTGCTGTGCCTTCATAGACTTCGCATCAAGCTTGCATCACCATTGTTTCTGTCCTGTAAGTCTCTCATTAGATGGTAGTTCCACCAATTTCTGGATCTGTTTGGGTTTTTTATTCTGACCACCATAGTTTCATCTTTCTTAGGTTCGTGTGAGCACTGGAGTGGATGTACAATACGTAATCAGATGGACATAAATGAAAACTACTTTAATAAACTGCATGATACATTTAAACAGTGTATATTTAGCTTTTAAACCTATCTGAGGAAAAAAGAAATAATTAACCTAGGAAAAATGCATCCTTAGCCTGAGTTTTCAAAATTTCTGATCTTGTCTGTTTTTTATATATGTGTTTCTGAAATTGGGTTTAATGGATAGTATTGCATATTTGCAGGACTTTTCTCTCTTAAGAGACAAACTGGTCCTTGATCTTTCTCTTTTTTAGTTTATTTTAAAAGACTAGCAATTTATCTCCACGTTTAAACACTACAGAAATTCTTTCATTTTTTTGAGTAAATTGTGATCACTGGGTTTGCTCTATACAGTAAGTAACAGAAAAGACAAAAACAATACTGAAATTTCTTATTTGTTTTCTCCTTTCCACTTTTTAAAATTTTTTAAATTTCATTTCTTTTCAGCGTAACAGAATTCATAGTTCTACACCACACCCAGTGCTCCATGCAATTCATGCCCTCCATAATACCCACCACCTGGCTCCCCCAATCTCCCACCTCCCGCCCCTTCAAAACCCTCGGGTTGTTTTTCAGAGTCCATAGTCTCTCATGGTTCATCTCCCCCCCAATTTCCCTCAACTCCCTCCTCCTTTCCACTTTTTGAAAGAAACCTTATATGCTTGTGAGGAATCATGAAGGCCCAGCTCTCTAAGACTGAACACAGTACTTGCTCAATCAATGTTGATGAAGTAGTGTGGGCTAGAACAAAAAGGACAGAATTTCTAAATAGCTTGAGTTTGGTTCTCACATTTTTTGACTCAGTGCTTTAATCTATTGAGTTTGTATTGGACTTCAAATAATTTTCAATCCCAAGAACAGATAAAAATAGCACAAATGGACAACTTTTATACTGGAAAGGATATTTTTAAGTAGCTCCTAATGAAAATGTTTCATCATATAATTAAAATTTCTTAACTTCCAGCAACTGAAAGAAATAGCTACATTAAGTTTGAACTCTTCTATTAAACAACTGTTGTTGTTTAAAATACTGTACATGCTAAATCTAAAGAAATATGTCCGCTTGGATATTCTGAACTAAAAATACCCCTGGCACTGATCTCATTTCCATTGTCAATTCCAATCTGCGTGAAATTAAGAGGCAAGAGATTATTTGGAAGCAGATGGGCTTCTCCTTGGATGTTTCTTTTGAGTTTAGTTGTTTAATTGGGTTTGCTCCAATGCTAAATAGTTATCCCGAGGGGCACGGATCATGTGTCTGTGCATCAGCAGTTGATAAGCTAGCACATCTACAAGTCAGCCAAGAACGGGAAAAAAATGAATAGTCTGTGTTTAGGAAGCTGGGCTTGTTAAGTTAGTGACCAAATACATTTTAAAAGCTAGGTAAACAGTATTAGTTTAAATGAAGTTATTTTAACTGTAGAAGGTTTTGGCTGGGAGGGACCTAGAAAAGAGAATAATCAGCTATCAAGCATGGGTTCCAGTAGCCAGGTGGTGGGGTGCATCATGCATTATACGCAGGATCTCATTTAATCCTTATAACAATAGATGAGATAGGTACTATTGTTATTTTCATCTTATAGCTGAGGAAACAAAGATTTTAAGGGTGAATAATTTTCTCAGGCTAATTAGGGAGTCAGATGTTGAACTAAAGTTGTAAGGCACAGTATATTCTGCTAACAGTTCTGATACGCCTTTATTTTAGGAAGCCATGTTTTAACAGCTCACTGGCTGGAGAGCTGGGGGCTTGCATATATCTCAGTTAAGTGGATGGAAGTGCAATCAGAGATTTGCTGAGAAGTGCTTTCTTAAGATGATCACATCATATTTAAATGAGATCAGAATAGTGCCAGAGTTCACTCCAGTTTGTGCTGCTGAGCATACTGCCAGTTTCAAGGATCAGTTTCTTTGATGGGATTACTACAAAATGCCCCATTATGGGGACTCAGTGGCTGAGCCAAAGCAGTTTAATGTACCTGTGAAGCCTCTAGGTGGCGGGCTCTGCCCTCAAGAGAGGTCACAACTGACTACAGGCAAGAAGGGTCAACTCTGAACAGGTGTTTAGAGCTGCCCTCCATTGCCTTTGGTCTTTTGTTGTTTCACTTCATCTCTGAAGTACCCTTTTTCCTCCCCCTCTAACAAAATCAGGTTCTAATAAATAAGGAGAAAGTTAATCAGCATAACGCTTTGTGGTTGGTAAGCCCTTAAGGATTCTTTAGAGCTTTTGATCCTCACACCAACCGTTTGAGGTAGTTTTATCTCAACTTCTTTAAAATGAGTGAATAAAACCCTCATGTGCTGAACACTGTAGTGACAGAGGCAGCATTTGAACTCAAGCCTCTGACACAAAAACGAGTTTGCATGCCATACTCCTTCTGAGTAGGATAACCAGATAGCCTGTTTTGCCTGGGACAGTCATCACCTATGCCTACTGCCTTGCATAATTATTACTAGTGCCCCTTTTCATTTTCAAGGTGTCCCAGTTTGAATGGTAAAGTCATGTTGGTGACACTAATGAAATCAGCCATAAATTTCTCCCCTTTCACGGTATTAAATTATAGGTCTTTATCTTAGTTTAGTGAAATTTTTCTTTCTATAAAGAAATTTCAGGCATCAGTGAATAGGTGAGAGATGCTTATTGATTTGCTGACAGTGTGTGAATATTTCCATGAACTCTGAAGCCAAAGATGGAGAAACTGGCATCTTTTTCACTTCCTGAGATACAGCTGGGCCTTGAATCTGCTTTATCCTGCTGTGATCTGAGTGCACTTACAATACTCATGTTAGTGAAGATTATAGCTATGTGAATTACAAAACTTACATTCAGAGCTTGTTTAAACCAAGAAAGGGATTGAATTTTCAGATTCGTAACTTGAAGTTCAAAGACATGGTCTTGTTTGGACACAGCTGGCACCAGAGCTTTCAGTTTCTGTTTCTTTGTCCCTGCTCTTCTTGCTCTTTCCCATGCTTTTCCCTGCATGACCTTCATTTCTCAAAAAATAACCTTCCTTGCAGTGATAAACAAAGTCACTAGCAGCTTGAATACTGCACTCTACCTTTGGCATCAGCTAAAAGTCTGATTCTCCATGGACTAACTTGGATTATATGCTTATTCTTGAACCAATCATTGTAGTCAAAGAATGTTTTAATTATATATATGTAACATCATGTGCCCATCCCTGGAGCTTTATAGCAGGATTTGCCACAGCTTGAGAACACAGATAGAAGCTGAAGAGAAGTGTTTCCCTTAAAAAAGATAAAAATAAGGAATGGGCAATGAATGGTGGGCAAAAAAATACCACAAAACACAAACTGTTCACTGTTCTGCTGCTTTGCCTAATAGAAAAAAAATATGGAATGAAGGAGGTAGAAGTAGTGTAACTGGAAGGGTGTTATTTTCCTACAAGTGATATGAATGAGTGCCAATCATGGCCCATTCTACTCTGGAAGGGTAACAGAGATCCTAGGGCTTCCTCAAATTATGAACACTACTTCAGGCCTTTTGTTCTAAAGATCAAGTTTGTGCATGCAGATTAATTTGTTATTGCTGCTGAAACAGATGATCACAAACTAAAAGCTTCAAACAACACAAACTTATTATCTTACGGTTGTGAAAGTCAAAACTCCAAAACAAATTTTATGGGACTAAAAACAAGTATCAGCAGGGGTGTGCTTCTTCTGGAGGTTCTAAGATAGAAGCTGTTTCTTTGCATTTTACACCTTCAAGAGGCTGCCTGCATTCCTTGGCTCATTGCCTCTCCTTCATCTTCAAAGTTCATCAGTCCAAGTTCTGCTTTCATGTTCACGTCTTTTTGGACTCTTACCTACTAGCTTCCCTCTTGTAAAGACACTTGAGTGTATTTTGGGCCTCTCTAGATTACCTGGATTATTCAGGTTAATCTTCTCAATTAAAAATCCTTAACTTAATCACATCTTCAGAGTCCATTTTGCCTTGTAAATGAACATACATGTTCCAGGGGATAGGACATGGGTATCTTTCAGAGAGCCATTATTCTGTCTACTACAGTGCACCTCTGTGAATTTGAGCAACTCTGGCCTTCTCACTTAGAAATGGTTCAGCCATCACTCCATGGATCTAAGCACTGAAGTTTTGGGAAATAAACACTTTGCCTTCTATCCAGGCCAGGCTAGATCTACCAAGCCTGAACAATAAGCAGAGGAAGATAAATGATAACTGAAAGCTCCTTGGAAATCATGACTTTACCCTATAGCTTTAAGCCTTATGTCTCCCCCTGTATCCTTCCCCACTAGGTCTTTTTACCTTGCATCACCCACAGTGCATAAGTAGTAAATAGAGGTTGAACCAAAAGGTATCTTACAGTCATGAATGTTCTGTTGATGCAAAGGAACTTGAGAAGAGAGTTCTTATCCTAGAGCCAATATTAGATTTGATGGAAACACCTGACAGCACTAAGAATTCTGTTGTTTGTTTGTATGTTAAGGAAATTCATAATACAGTTTATGGTAGAGAAGTGACATATAACCCTATAATGGCATATAACTTATTTATCTGTTAATTTATAAGAAACATTTATTGAGTGCTTACAACATGCTAGCCATTAGGTTATTTACTGCTTTTTAAAGTGCCTGTGGTCCCACAGTGGGGTTTTCCCCTCATCTTTGCTGAGATACTGGCATAGAGAAAATCACATAATATATGGCAGGTGTTCTTGAGGTGGGCAGTAGACTCACTGAACAACCTTTACCAACATACATATGTCCATAGACTCATAAAGTCTGGATTGGGTCCTAAAGAATATATACTTTAAAAAATCTTCTCAGGTGATGGACACATATAACCCTGATTAAAAGTGGACATTTTATTCTAAGGCACTCTAGTTGGAATGGCTTTAAGGTCATTTGGTCCTTTTCCAATCCCACATTTCATCACTGTGATGACCATATGAATAAAAATAAAGGGCTACTGGCTAATGATGCACCCAAAGGTTAGGATTCTTTCAGTTGTTCAGTTCTTGGGAGCATGGAAGGACTCTATAACATTCATGGGAAATCTTGATTTTGGGGGGTAGAAATACTGAAGAATGTACAATGGACAAGAGTAGCTAACATTCTATTTTATTATAATGAGAGAAAATCTATGGAGTTTATTTCTGTTTCAGTTTTTAACTTGGATGCAGCATGTTTCTTAACTGCTTTTATGGTTATGGCTATTTGTATGTCAGGCAGAGAACCATACAATAGCTTTGTGAAATGTTATTAAAATACCAGGGATGTTACAGTAACCTTTTATTAGAATTGAAATATCCTCCTACTCTACTTCTTCCTTTTCCTTTCTTTTTGTTTAAAAATAAAAGAAACTAAACTGAGACTTGTTTAGGGAATTTATTGACATGTAACTTGGGGAGATAGAAGTAGTGTAGTCTTTAAGTACCGTGAGATACAGAACTCAAAAAATGCTCTCTGTCTCCTCACTATATGTGGGCCTCTAGGTAATAAAGAATTTAGCCTTGCTCAAAGACAAGGTCTGGCTGTTGCCCTCAGTTTCTGGGAAGTAGTATCTGGGCTCTTGTAATGTATGCCTGATAGGAATATCTTAGTTGGTCTAGGGGCCTTGAGTCATATGTGTTGTTTTAAAAATGTGATTTAGGGGGAAGGTGGACCACACCTGTATAGTTTTAGGGTAGGGGTGGCTATGCCAGGATGACCAATAATGTGAGTTGGTATGTGTGTTGGTGGGGGAGCTTTAGGTAATAAGGTATTAGTCTACTTGGAGACTGATATCAGTCACATGGACAATCAGTCATGCCTACAGAATAGAGCTCCAGTAAAATCTGAATACTGAAGCTCAGGTGAGCTTCCGTGGTTGGCAGTACTTTGTGCATATTGTTAAACATCAGTGCCAGGAAAGTAATGCATCCTGATTCCAGGGGGTTATGACAACAGAAACCCTTTATTTGTAACCTTTCTGGACTCTGTCCTATGTACTTCTTCCTTAGCTGATATTAATATGCTTCCTTTTCCTGTAATAAACTATAACTGTGAGAATAATATCTATCAGTGATTTCTGTACATCCTCAAAAATGTGAGTGGTTTTGGAAACGTCTAGAATTTTCAGTTGACATCAAGAATGAAGGTATTTTTGTGGAGGGCTGTGCGCCCTCTAACTTGGGGCAGTTGAGTAACTCTTCTGCCCCTGAACTCTTTGCAGCCTTTAACTTCTCTATTGCAGACAGATTATGCCTATATGTAGCATGTGGAAGGGAGAAAAGGGATGCAGATAGCTCTGGGCTTGCATTATTACAGTTAGGGAGTCTCAGAGCATAGGCAGAAAACGTCTTTCTGAGAATCATTATAAAAAATGTGGGATAAAGGGGTGTAAATGGTCTTGCTTGAGACATCAGCTCAAACTCTGGAATAATTATCATGGCTAATGAATATGCTAAAATGATTAGAAATCCTGCCAGAATGATGTTGAGTATGGATGATGTGGGAGAAGCTGTTCCCCAAAAGAAATCAGTGAGTATGTGTGTGTGTTAGGGGAGGTGGGTGTGGAGTTTGAGAATGGTTTTGATGCCCCACCATGATACTTTCTCAGTAGTAGCAGTAAGCACTTCAGCAGCTGATGCTTATTATATTCTTAAATACTTAAGGCTCAGTATCATATCAGGTACAAGATCTGAGGCCTAGGAAATGAGGGAAGTATAGTCATCCTTTAATGCAAAAAATGCAACTATCAAATTTTTATTATCTAGTTCAATGCTGAACTTTAGTTATACAGATGATAAAGAATTTTCATAATTGCATTCACATTGGGAGACATAAAGACCAGTTGTTAAGTGTATCAGTTTGCTTGTGCTGCCATTACAGAATGGGTGGCATTTAAATAACAAAAATTTATTTATTTTCTCACAATTGTGAGAAATCCAAGATCAAGTTGTTAGTAGAGTTGGTTTCTTCTGAGGCTCTTCTTCTTCTATAGATGGCATCTTTTCCATCTCTGTTTCTTCACATTGTCTTTTTTCTGCCTTAGACTATGTCCAAATTTTCTTTTCTTCTTAAGATACCAAGTCATTTTGGATTAGGATCCACTCTAATGACGTCATTTTAACCTCATTATCTCTTTAAAGACCCTGTCTCCAAATACAATCACATTTTGAGGGGCAGGAGATTAGGACTCAACATATGAATTTTGGGTAGATACAATTCAGCTGACAATATTAAGATATTTGAAAAAATGACAAAGTATGGACATATTTTGTAGGAGAGTCTAGCAACAAGGGTGATGACCTCAGATACTTATTTCTTCACTTTCATTACTGTTTGTCCATTGTTCACATCTTTACTTTATACTGATGGACAATAATAACATGAGAAGAAAGGCAAAGACAGTCTTGACCATGAAGAAAATTAAAATGAAGAACGGATATGTAATTTTATCCTGAGTAGTTTTTAGGTAGGGAGTTCATATAATTTGGGAAACTGGGAAAAGAGTAGATTGGGACGGTTCTGGGCAAAGTAGTTATATGCTCACCCTCATTTCAGGGGAGTTCTGAACCCCCTGGAATATTCTAAGCACTGTGTTTTTATGTTTATATATTTAGGGATTCATGGAGAACACCCAGAGCTTTACACAACTTTTAAAACAGGTCTATTTCCAAAGAAAATTTAATAATTCCTGGTTTGAACTGTTCTGTAAGATACGGAAGAATAATGGAACACCAGGATAAGTCACAAGAAATATGACTAGAGCAGAGAACATATGTAAGGATTAGACATATGTCAGGAATTAGACAGGGCTAGGTTCAAATCCCTTTTGTACTCCTTAACTATTTGGGTAACTTTGGGCAACTCATTCATTTTAAGTCTCATTTTCTACATCTTTAAAATAGGGAGGTGGGTGAATAACCTTTACATATGATTGTAGTGAAGATTAAATGAGATGAGGCCTAAAATCTGTGCTAGGGATAATAATTAGACCTTTGTAAGTTCATAAAAATATTAGCATGATTGTTACAAATGTATAAACTTTGCTGTTTTCATTATCTTCATAAAACAGAGAGACCACTTCTATCTAGTAACTATTCCATTGCATAGTTTGGGTGAGTCTCTGGATAGCCAGGTAATTTATTACATTTTAGAACCAAAATTTTTGAATTTTCAGTCAAATGAGAGTTGAGGAGAGTTCTGATACCTACAACTAGATCATGATATATACTACCATTTGGTTTTGTTTCTCAGCCATTTTTCTTCTTTTCCCTCCAAGGTAAAAAAAAAATCCTATTAATAATGCTTCCAAAATGTTGGCTATTTCATTTGTATTACTCACAGTATACTTTATCCAGGTTATAATTTTAAACTATTCAAAAAATAAAATGTCGCTCCCTAGGAGTTTATTAACATTATAGTAGCCTTAAATGACTTGTAGATAATTTTGATTCTTTTGAAATATTTATATATGCTAATTGAGAAAGGGAATCTTAAATGAATTAATCTCTCCCATTTATAAAAGAAGCATAATTTTATTGTATAAAATTTAAATGAAGAAGACAGGTGACAAAAATAGAAATATCCCTGGTTAAATAGAAAATCCCATGGTTAGAGAGCCAGTCTTCCTATAACCAGGTCTTCTCCTGTCCTGGATAATTAAATATAGAATACAGGAGGTTAAGGGGCACCTGAGTGGCTCAGTTGGTTAAGTATCTGACCCTTGATTTCAGCTCAGGTCACAATCTCAGAGTCGTGGGATTGAGCCCCATATCTGGCTCCCCACTCACCACAGAGTATACTTGAGTTTTTCTCCCTCTGCCCCTCCCCTGTTCACATGCTTGTGTGCTCACTGTCTCTCAAATCAATCAATCAATCTTAAGAAAAAAAAAAGAGAACAGGAGGCTAAGAGAGAAAAGTTTGCTCTAAATTGCCCTCTGTGCTGTTGGATGAGATCAAGAAATGGTCAGGTCTAATTCGATTAGAGAACAAGAATTTCATGAGTTTTTATATGATTCTGAAGTTCCCAGCTCTTTTTAACCTATACCATCTCACTGTTAATACTACATCCATTCTTTCTCCACCCCTACCCATGTGATTATTGATAAAGTGCTAACAGCTGTCACTGTTGTCTCAGAGGTCTCTGATCCTTGCTGATACTAACAAATTATTGCGCTTTGTGACCTTTGGCACCATGTCTAAGTCCTCAAGATATTGAACTAGACCTCTTTTAAAGATTTTTATTTATTTACTTGTCAGAGAGAGAGAGCGAGAGAGCGAGCACAGGCAGGCAAAGTGGCAGGCAGAGGCAGAGGGAGAAGCAGGCTCTCTGCCTAGCAAGGAGCCCGATGTGGGACTCGATTCCAGGACGCTGGGATCATGACCTGAGCCGAAGGCAGCCGCTTAACCGACTGAGCCACTCAGGCGTCCCTGAACTAGAACTCTTAAGGACTTCATGACAAATCCTACAAATCATTCATTTGTATGCCATATATGAAGAAATGCAGAATTTTCACCTTTCCCATCATCTCTGGCCTGTTTACAGAGATGCTATAACTGACTTGAAGGTCTTATGTGTGTTTTTTTAAGAGAGGAAATCTAGTTAGTTAGCTGGGCATAAAATGAGAAAGCACATTATTTTGCTTGAAATTCTAATGAGCATTGAACTGGGGAGGAGAAGTTCGAATACTTTGTAACAGCCCCTTTCAGTACACCCCTTGTTGTATTTTATTATTAGACCTCTGCATGAATATTGAAATAAAATTAAATTTATGCTTCATAATAAGCACTGTTAACAAATTTTCTGAAATCACTGATCAAATTTGTAAAGAATGTAGAAGTATAAATATACTTAAAATTTTGTACTGTGTGCACTAAAAACGGTATTAGACAATATGTGAGATGAATATAGCTTTAAAACATATCAAAACACCCTACTGCTACTATGTGATTGTTGGAAAAGCTTTTGTAAGTTAATCTATGTCAGAGCTTTAACCGTAATAATTACTGGCTCACAAATTTTCCACAATGTCTATCTGACCAAATCAGTGACTTAAATTCTAAAGCAAAGTTCAAAGAATTTAGCTCTAATCAATCTTATCTCTTAACTGCTTGTTTAACATCTCTGATACTCCATCAGAATTACAAAACTGGCTCATAAGAGTCATTCAGTAATACATTTGATACATAAAAAGCTTAGGAAATTGTTAAATTGCAGAAAGTAAATTAGCTTTTACCCATACCCATGCCACCAGGCTTATGAACTATAGCATTTTCCAAAGCTTAGTATATCATTAGTTTGATGGGTCATATTACGAAAATAAATTTAAAGTAAAGCAGGTGGGCATGACATTTATTTTATAATATAAAGTATATTTTTTGTTTCATATCGATTTTTAAGGAGGCTTCTTTGATACCTTCAAATTAGGTTACATTTCCTGCACCTTTTTATACCTAATCTTTTATAACATTTATCAGTACACTTATGATTAGTCATTCTACTTATATCAACCTTCCTAGACAGTAGGAATCATGAGGGCAGATAAAAAGCATGCCTTATTTTGGGGTGCTTGGATGGCTTAGGGGGTTAAGTGTCCTACTCTTGATTTTCGCTCAGGTCATGATCTCAGGGTTGTGAGGTCAAGCCCCTCCTCAGGCTCTGTGCTGAGTATGGACCTTGCTTAGGATTCTTTTTCTTTGTCTTTCTGCCCCTCCCTTCCCATTTTCTCTCTCTCTCTTAAAAAAAAAAAAAGTAGCAAGCCTCATTTTATCATTCTTCATCTCATCATCTTTATTCCCTATTTTGCATCTGTAGTATCTAGCATGAAGTATAATACATAGCAGCTGCTTGAAAAATCATTGCTGAATAGAAATTAATATCCTACTGCTTTTCTGTCATAGTCACTAAAGTGTCACAAGGACACTTAAAGCTAAACCCAAAACAAAAACCATGAGCTCCCAGAATTCCCCAATACCCTACTCTCCCCAGTGGATCCTCCTTTATGTTTCATCTTCATAGGTAGTGGGTCCCTACATCCAGAAAGCTGGATATCATTCTTAATACTTAATACTCTGTCTCCTAAGGCTTGTTAATTTTACTTCCAAAGTGTGTTGAGACTCCTTCCGTGTCTGTGTATCCCACTGCTACCACCCTGTTTAGGCCCCTTCATCCTCTATCTAGCCAAGGCAGCAGTCCTCTTTTTATTTTTTAGTTTTTTAGGATTTTGTTTATTTGAGGGAGTGAGAGAAAGAGGGAGCATGAGCAGGGGGCAGGGAGAGGGAGAAGCAGATTTCCACCTGAGCAGGGAGCCTGACACAGGGCTCAATCCCAGGACCCTAAAATCATGACCTGAGCTGAAGGCAGATGCTGAACCAACCCAGGAAACCCTAGACAGCAGTCTACTGACTGGACTGATTTTTTTTCTCTCTCTCTCTTCCTTACCTTAGCCAAGTGGATCTTTTTGACGAAATGCAAATGTATTAATTTTACCACCTTGCTTAAAAATATATTTAATGGCTTCCTGTCTGCTGGGCTTTGAACTAAAACTCCTAAACATGGTTCACAAATTACTTCTTGGTCTAGCCCCTACTTCTCTCCATAGCCTAATCCCTTGCCAGACCCCTTTTGCTCTAGCATCTCATCAGACAGAGACAATATACCATGATCTTACAGATATTGTTTTTGTAATTACATTTATTTCTGAAAATTTTAAAGATTCCAATGTAATTAACATACAGTGTTATATTAATTTCAGGTGTAAAATATAGTGATTCAACAATTCTATACATTTCTTAGCACTGATCGTAGTAAGTGTGCTCTTAAATGCATTCACCTATTTCACCCATCCTCCTGACCCACAGGAGGTAACAACCAGTTTCTTCTCTATATTTAAGAGTCTGTATTTGTTGTTGTTTGTCTCTTTTTTTTCTTTGTTCATTTGTTTTGTTTCTTATATTCCCCATATGAATGAAATTGTACAGTAGTCATCTTTCTCTGACTGACTTATTTCACTTAGCATTATACCCTCTAGATCCATCCATGTTGTTGCAAATGGCCAGATTTTATTCATTTTTGTGGCTGAGTAATATACCATTGTATGTGTGTGTGTGTGTGTGTGTGTGTGTGTGTGTGTGTGTATGACTTTTTCTTTATTTATCTATGGATGGACACTTGGGTTTCTTCCATAATTTGGCTCTTGTAAATAATTAGGGTATAAACATAGGGGTATATATATCTTTCCACATTATTGTTTTCATTTTCTTTGGGAAATAAATAGTAGTAGAATTACTGGATCATATGGTAATTCTAATTTAAAATTTTGAAGAACCTCCACAGTGGAGGTTCAATATTTTTCAAGATGATTGCACCAGTTTGCATTACCACCAATAGTGCACGAATATTCCTATTTCTCCACATCCTCACCAGCACTTGTTGTTTCTTGTGTTTTTAATTTTAGCTATTCTGACAGATGTGAGGTGATACCTTATTGTGGTTTTGATTTATATTTCCCTAATGATTATGATGTTCAGCTTCTTTTCATATCTCTGGTGACCATCTGTATGTCTTTTTGGAGAAATGTCTGTTTATGTCTTCTCCCCTTTTTATTGTTTTTTTTTTGGTGTTGAGTTGTATACGTTCTTTGTATATTTTTGATACTAACCCCTTATCAGATATATTATTTGCAAATATATTCTCCCATTTAGTAGGTTGTCTTTTTGTTTTGTTGATTGTTTCTTTGCTGTGCAGAAGCTTTTTTATTTTGATATAGTTCCAATAGTTTAATTTTGCTTTTGTTTCCATTGCCTGAGGAGACATATTTAGAAAAATGTAGCTACAGCTGATGTCAGAGGAATTATTGTTTATGTTCTTCTCTAGGATTTAATGGATTCAGGTCTCACATTTAGGTCTTTAATCCATTTTGAGCTTTATTTTTTTTGTTTGTGGTATAAGAAAATGACCCAGTTTGTTTGTTTGTTTGTTTCTTTCTTTCTTTCCACATAGCTGCAAATGGTGTTAGTTTTCTTAACACCATTTGTTGAAGAGACATTTTTCCAATGCATATTCTTGCCTCTTTTGTCATAGATTAATTGACCATGTAATCATGGATTTATTTCTGGACTCTCTATTCTGTTCCCTTGATCTTTCCCTGTGTGTGTGTGTCTGTGTGTGTGTGTGTGTGCACGCATGCACACGTGTGTGCATATGCGCCAGGGCCATACTGTTTTGATTACTATGCTTTGGATTATAACTTGAAGTATGGGATTGTTATATATCTAGTTTTGTTGTTCTTTTTCAATATTTCTTTGGCTATTCATGGTCTTTTATGGTTTCAGACAAATTTTAGGATTATTTATTTTAATTATATGCTATTGATATTTTGTTAGGGATTGCAGTAAATCTCTAGATTTCTTTGGGTAGTATGGATATTTAACAGTATCTGTTCTGCCAATCCATGGGATGGAATATCTTTCCATTTGTCTTTATTATCTTGAGTTTCTCTCATCAATGTTTTGTATTTTTCAGAGTATTAGGTCTTTCACCTCCTTGGTTGAATTTATTTCTATGTATTTTATTGGCTTTGCGACAATTCTAAATGGAATTGTTTTCTTAATTTCTCTTTCTGCTACTTACTAGTGTATAGAAGGGCAGCAGACTTCTGTATATTGATTTTGTATATTTGGACTTTACTGGATTCACTTATAAGTTCTAGTAGTATTTTAGTGGAGATTTCAGGTTTTCTATATACAGTATCTGTTGTCTGCAAATAGTAGAAGTTTTGCTTCTTCCTTACCATTTGGATGCCTTTTATTACTTTTTCTTGTCTGATTGCTGTGGCAAGGACTTCCAGTACTACATTGAATATAAGGGTTAGAGGGGACATCCCTGTCTTGTTCTTGTTCATAATGTTGGGGAAAAATATATCTTTTTCACCACTGAGTATGATGTTAACTGTGGGTTTTTAATATTTTACCTTTTTTATGTTGAGGGATACTCCCTCTAAACCTACTTTGTTGAGGGATTTTATAATGAATGGATGTTGTACTTTGTCAAATGCTGTTTCTGCACTTACTGGAATAATCACATGGTTCTTATCCTTTCTTTTATGGATGTGATGTATCACATTGATTGATTTGGAATATTGAACCACTCTTGCATCCCAGGGATAAATCTCACTTGATCATGATCCCTTCTGAGCTGCAAAGTTTGTGCTGAAAAATCATCTCATAGCCTTTTGGGGTTCCCCTTGTGTATATCTACTTTCTTTTCTCTTGCTGCTTTAAAACTTTTTTCTTTGTCACTAATTTTTGTCATTTTAATTACTATGTGTCTTGATGTGAGCCTTCTTGGATTGATTTTATTTGAGGCCTTCTGTGTCTTCTGGATCTGGATTTCTGTTCCCTTCTCCAGATTTTGGGAATTTTCAGATATTATTTCTTCAAATAAGTTTTCTGCCCCCTTTTTTCTCTCTTTTCCTTCCAGGATCCCTATAATGTGAATGTTATTATGCTTGATGATGTTGCTGAGTTCTCTTAATCTATTCTCATTTGTTACTATTATTTTTCTCTCTCCTGTTCAGCTTGATTGCTTTCTGTTACTCTGTCCTCCAGGTTGCTCATCTGTTCTGCTTCTTCTACTCTAATATTCTTTACATCTAGTATATTTTTAACTTGTTATTAAGTCCTTTATCTCCAATTTTTTTTGAATGTTTTCTATCTCTCTGTTGAGGATCTCACTGAGATACTCCATCTTTTCAAGCCCAGTAACTATCTTTATGATCATTACTTTAAATTCTCTGTCAAGCATATTAGTCCTCTCCTTTGCCCTTAGGTCTGTTGCTATGATTTTTTCCTGTTCTTTCATTTGGAATGATTCCTCTGTATCCTGATTTTGTTTAAATCCATGAATATGTTTCTCTGTGTTAGGAAGGTCAGCTATGTCTCTGCTCTTGCAAGTAATGGCCATATAAAAAAGAGGTCCTATAGGATCCTCTAGTGCAGTGTCCTTTGTTCCCCAAAACCCGGCACTTCCAGGGTATGTCCTGTGTGTGTAGTGCATTCCCTTACTGTTATGGTTGAGCTGCATTTGCCTTCAGTCCAGTCATCTGCAATGGCTCTTTGCTTGTTGTGGGCAGATTTTGGTCCCTGTGTTGTTTGGGGAGCCGTGGAAGGCATGTCCATAGGAGAGCATGGGAATGGAGCATGCCATGTTATCCAGGTGTGTTCTGGTCCACTGTGGGAGGAGGGGACCTGTAGTTGCTTTGGAGAACTGCTAAGTACTGGTGGGGGGAGGTGGGTTTGCAGAAGAGTGTGGGGGGAGGACATGCTGTTAATGGGCGAGGTGGAGTGTTTGTAAAACTGTGCTGGTTTTTGCAGGTGTCCCTATATCCAGGCAGGGGGTGGGGAAGGAAATGATACCCACCAGATCTTTTGGAGAAATTTCCTAAAAATCCCTGCCACTCCAGCACATGTCCTGAGATTAATAAATAAATCCTCATGTATACCACAGGCAGTTTTCAAACTGCTACTTCAATGCTGTATCTCAGCAGGGCTGTTTGTTATGCTCTTTCTTTAAGTGTGGGAACTCAGTTTCCTGTAGCCCTTTAGCTCTCCCAGAGTAGAACCCACTGATTTTTAAAGTTCCACGTGTTCAGTTAGAATGGCCAAAATTAACAAGACAGTAAACAACAAGTGTTGGAGAGGATGTGGAGAAAGGGGGGAACCCTCTTACACTGTTGGTGGGAATGCAAGTTGGTGCAGCCACTTTGGAAAAACAGTGTGGAGATTCCTTAAGAAATTAAAAAATAGAGCTACCCTATGACCCTGCAATTGCACTACTGGGTATTTACCCCAAAGATACAGATATAGTAAAAAGAAAGGGCACCTGTACCCCAATGCTCACAGCAGCAATAGCCACAGTCGCCAAACTGTGGAGAGAGCCAAGATGCCCTTCAACAGACAAATGGATAAAGAAGATATGGTTCATATATACAATGGAGTATTATGCCTCCATCAGAAAGGATAACTACCCAACTTTTATATCAACATGGATGGGACTGGAGGAGATTATGCTGAGTGAAATAAGTCAAGCAGAGAGAGTCAATTATCATGGTTTTGGAGGACATTGGGAGAAGGAAAGGAGAAGGGAGTTGGGGGAAATCGGAGGGAAAGATGAACCATGAGAGACTGTGGACTCTGAGAAACAAACTGAGGGTTTTGGAGGGGAGGGGTGTGTGGGGGGTTGGGTGAGCCTGGTGGTAGATATTAAGGAGGGCCGTACTGCATGGATCACTGGGTGTGATGCATAAACGATGAATCTTGGAACACTGAAAAAATAAGGTTTAAAAAAAAAAGATCCAGGTATTAAGCTCCACTGATTGTAATAACTTATGAAGTTAAACCCCACTGGTTTTCAAAGCCAAATGTTATCAGGATTAGTCTAACTAGTGTGGGTTCCCTGTGCCTGGGGTGTCTGGTGTATGGCCTTCTCCTCTCCTTTCACTGTGCCTGTGATATTTCTCCTTCCTAAGACAGTCCCAGAGGTCAGTTTGATTTCCGACTGTATCTCTGCCCTTTCTACCCTTTTGAATGTGGCCTTTTTTCTTCATTTAACTGTGGAGAGTCTGTTCTGCTAGCCATTGGGTCTTTTCTGGGTTATTTACACTGATGTAGGTATACTCTAGGTGTGTTGGTGGGACAAGGTGAGCTTAGGATCCTCCACTCTACCATCTTCCCTTGGAAAAGACGATCTTTTAGACTTTGAAGACTTTGCAATGCAGTCCCTTTGCCTTCACGTCTGTCCATTAATTAAGATTTCTTCTTCTGCAGAACTTTCTCTCACCCACCCAGGTTCTCTTTCTGTATCTATTCACCCTCTGTGCTGTCCTTTGTCTATTAAACAATAAGTAACATAGACACAGTAGAGTCTAATGATTTTTAATGCAGTGTGAGATACAAAGAAGTGGCACTTATAATCAAATGTTAGGTAATTATTATAGTATATATATTATGTTATATATTATATATTACATATATTATGTTATTTTATCACACAGGTGAGTTTAAACCAGTTGAGAGATAAATGTAGTCAGATATGTGGAGATCAAAATATTCTATGTCTTGCTTTTAAAGTTGAAGTTAGGAAATACAATTAGATATCTTAGCTAAGTGGTCTTGTTTTATATTAGTGAATTAAGTTTCCTATGCAGTCATGAAGAACTCGCAGACCATTACAAATCGCAGAACATCCAAAGAATACACTTAACAAGCAGGGAGGCAGGCAATCTGATCCCAAAGAAGGGAAGGAGGTGAGGCTGATAGGCATATTTCCTTCTGCCAAGCTTTGAAATCAGAGAGACTTTTCTTGTTTGGAAAACTAGTGAAATAATGCAGAAAAGCCAAGTCACTTTCAATTCACTATTGGTTAAAATAGAAAATAGTATTTAAAAATTTTCATTTTGATAGAAGCTTTTAATTTTTTCTATAAATACATTTTATAGGGCATGAAAAATATATTAAACATATGAAGCTCATTTTATTTATTTCATATTCTACTTTTAACCGTGTTTTGAATGTCTATGAAGGCAAGGAGCTTTTTACTTCCAGAGAACTGGGTTTGAGTCAAGAAGACAACATTGTAAGAGTCATCACTGTCTGATGTCTGGAACTGCTTCCAATGCTATGAGGTTTTTTTTCTATTTCATCTTTCAAAGAACACTTATGGCTGCAAAAAATGGGCAAACATTTTTATGGGGGAAGGAGTCAAATTATAAATTCTTTTAAAAAGAGTTATGGACTAAGTGGCTTAACTTAAGAATGCATGATATTGAAAGCAGTGAGTATTTGACATTAGGAGACTGGGGTAATGTCCTAACTCTGATTATTTGCCTGTGTGGCTTAATTTCCATTTCTGATACACTGTCATTTCTGTAATAAATGGCATCTAATATCCCTGCCAGCCCTGGTGTTCCATGATTAGGGCATGAGGCATTTGCATCTGTTACTTAGATCACAATTCTAAAAATCAGCTTGCTAATCAAAACCTCTAGGGCTTAGTTAAACATTGATTCCCAGTCTCCATCCCTAAAGAGAGTGATTCATTACATGAGGGATGAGGCCCTGGAATCTGTATTTAAAAATATCTCCAGAAATGAACCAGGTCATAAGATGTAGATCTCTTTCAAACCACAATGACATAAGTAAAGACTGGAGTAGTGGATTAATTTTGTGATTCAGAGAGCCTTAAAGTTATTTTATTTTTAATTCTAAAAGTAGAAAATCTGAGTAATTAAAATCTCAGAGCATGCAATATGCCAAACCAAAAAAAAAAAAAA
>PISX010018064.1:22596-41616 GCA_004024625.1 Mellivora capensis | reverse complement strand
AGGGCTCTGTCCTTCAAGTTCGGTGATACCATGATCGGCCACTTCACTGTGGTGTGTTAAACCCTTAAATCTTGTTAGAAAGTCACGTTATTAATACCATAGGGATTCTTTGCATGAATCATGGTCAAATCCCCTTCTGCCTCCATCCTGTCTTTGGAATAGGGATGAGAATGGTAACCGGCCTTTGGGATGTAAGGATTAAATGAGAAATACATCCAAGGCAGTCAGCACAGGGATCTGGCCCAGAGTGAAGCCTTCCACAAGTTATTATTACTACTTTTGATTTCCCTTCTTTTTTTCTTTTTTTACAGATTTATTCATTTATTTTAGAGTATGTGCACACCACTAGAGCAGGGGAGGGGAGAGAGTAGGGGGAGGGAAAGGAGGGTGAAAGAATCTCAAGCAGAATCCACACTGTGTGCGGGGCCCAATGTGAGGTTGGATCTCTCGACACTCAGATCATGACCTGAGCCAAAACGAAGAGTCCGATGCTTAACTGACTGGGCCACCAATGTGCCCCATGATTTCCCTTCCTCTGAATATTATTTGGTTGAAGTTACTGATTGTGTCCTAGCTGTGGGTCAGGCTGGTTCCTTCGGCCTTAGGTTACAGCCATAAAGCCCCAAAATCCATTAAGAAAGCCAGTTGGCTTCCCAGGAGTCCTAGGATTCTGCTGTTTTGGTATGTTTCCTCCTTCAGTGCGGAGCCCTGGTGGAGCTAGCCATGCAAGGATTGCCTAAGTGGACTGCTGGAAGGACTACACGTGGAGTGCTCCCCCCAGTGCTTGGCGCACAGCGGGTGTTCAAGACTGGTAGTTCGTGTCAGCACCATGTCACCATCATCAGTGTCATGACCTTCATCATGGACTGGTGCTCTCACTCCTACCATCCTGCAGTTAGAACTCTTCTATGGGATAAACTGGGCTTATATGTTGTTATATTTTAATAATTCCATTTGGTTCAATAGGAATCTTTCGAGCACTTACCATGATCACCAACTCTCGTGGCTCCCGATCCCTCTCTCCCTTATCTTCCCATCCTGCTGTTCCCTTAAGGCAGTTCCCTCTTTTTTTTTTTTTAAAGCTTGTGACCCCCATCCCTAGGTCCTCCCCACGAATGACCTGGGAAATTCGGTGTCCATAATCGCCAGCCTCTTCTCTTTCCTCAGCCTCTCCTTAGCCATTTCTTCCCTCTCTTTGCTTTGACCCTGTCCCTTCTGGGGGCGGGGAGGCAGTGTACATCTGTTCCTTAAGCCCCCAAAGGAGCCACCTGTGTTCTCATACCCTGCATTATTCAGGATTGGGGATTCAAGATTGGTGTCCTCCCTCTTCTTTGCCACCATCATTTCTTTGTGATCCATGGTCCCCAGGTGGAGCACGCTACCCTTCACATCATTACTGTTTTCTCCCTGTCCCCCACAGTTATTCACCTAATTCATGGAAGACTTGGGTGCCGGACCCATAGCCTTCTTCTCTGTCTTGACTCTTGACATTGGCCTGGGTGGCCTCAGTGTGCACATGGAGTACCCAGCTTCCACACAGTGCACTCATTTTCACAAACTCATTTTCTCGAATGCCTCCTCTGCAGTGATCACCTCCGTCACCACTCCCAGCATGGTGCCCTGGATTTCCACCCTGGTGCTGCACCACCTCGCACATGAGCAGTGCGGCTCCTTTCAACCCCATCTCTTCTTTCCCGCGTGTTCCATCTGTCATTTCTGCTCTGCCATCAGTGTGCTCTTCCCGAGGATCTCCTTGGATTTTTCTGTCTTTATTCTCCCTCGAGGCTCTCATCTCTCAGCTGAGTTTAGAGTTCCCAGCCCATGATTTATCCGTTGTCCTGGCAATGCTTCTACTACCTTTGCATTTCGTCTGAGTAAGCCCCAAACCCTGGGTGAAACAAAGCATCCTGTTCACCTTGAATCCTGATGGTGGGAATCACACAGCAGGGCAGCTCAGAACGACTGTGAGTTCTTGCCAACCAGCCTCCCCTGTGTTCTCATGGAGCTCCCCCATTCTGTGGTTCTCTGGGTAGCTCCCTTTCCTACTCTCCGGAATCCTTCCAGCAGACTTTTTGCACTCTCCTCAACCCTGTGATTGATGCCGCCCTCCTCCTTCATTTTCTGCATAACATGGGTGATGGGATGGGTCCTGCTTCACAGGGAGGATGGGAACCTTCAGATTGGAACTCCATGAACGCCCCTCCAAGAAAGGGAACTGTCCTTTCCTCCCATGACAGTGGTCAGCCTCCTCCCCAGAGGCCACTGGGAGCATACCTGTCCTTAAACACAGTGGGTTCGTTACTCATCGTGGGGGAGAACCCACATATTGGGAACTGTGGGGCTGATCAGTGAGAAAGGGTGTTAGAAAGAACATACAAGATTTGGACTTTGAGCAGATGTATTTGAGAGTGTTCAAGTGTTCAAGGAAGCAGGGATGTGCTCTGGACTGGGTGCTGATGGGAGGTGAATCAGTGCTGGGATTGGGTAGCTCCATCAGTCTTTTCTTTCTTTTTTTTTTTTAATATTTTTTAATTTATTTGACAGAGAGAGATCACAAGTAGGCAGAGAGGCAGGCAGAGAGAGAGAGAGGAGGAAGCAGGCTCCCTGCTGAGCAGAGAGCCTGATGCGGGGCCCAATCCCAGGACCCTGAGATCATGACCTGAGCCGAAGGCAGAGGCTTAGCCTACTGAGCCACCCAGGTGCCCCTCTATCAGTCTTTTCTAGAGGGAGGTGTGAGTAGTGAGATGAACTGTGTCATTCAGAAGGAAGGCATTCACTCCTATGAGCGGGGAGAGGGGATGATTGGTATTTTGTGGTGGACCAACCACCTGGTTTTGTCTAAGTGGGCCTATTTTGTCTCCCTTCTTCACCCTAGCCAGGTCACCTTGTGCTGCTGTTCTGCGAGGTTGTTTGTGTCCAACAGGGGAATATGGCCTCTCTGTGCGCGCCAGGCCACTTCTACCAGCCGTGCAGCCTGGCTTATGGTGCTAGGCCACCTCCTCAATGTCAGCACTGCTCTTCCTTCTTGCCCAGCGGAGGACAGAAGTCTTCAAAAGACAAACAGGTGTTTGCCAGACAGGAGAAACTAGCCTGGACACTGAAGCCCAGGGCTATGTCAGCGGCACCTGATGTTGTGTTGGAGAGTGGGTAGCAAGAGAGCGTTCTGGAGAGGCTGTCAGAGAGTGAAGTGCGGGAGGACTGAGGGGTTTTAAGTCAGGGAGGTGACGTGCTCTGGGTTTTCACCATCCCCAGGAGCCACATGGGAGCTGCACTGGTGACAAAGGGCAAGTCTGTTCCCTTTTCTTTCCCTGTGGGCAGACCCCTGGCTCAGGTCCCTTCTCCTCCCTGCTCTGTTGCAACACATCCTCCTCATCCTACCTGCTTCTAGTCCAGCTCCCTCTCCCAACCTGCTCTGGCCAGGGTGATCTTTTTGGAATCCCACATCTTCTCCTGTTAGCGTGTTACTGGAAACCATTTGATTCCCCATGAGCTACAGGGTGAGAATCTGTACTGCTTGGTGTGACTCTCTTTGCTTTTCATGATCCTCCCACGGTACCCTGGGTCTCCTGCTGCCAACTGGAAATCTGCATTTGCATGTCTCAGAGTTTTCTCAAATCCAGTCTTTCCAAAACTGTTCTCAAGATTCTCTTCCTGTATTTTCCTTCTTGCCACCCCCACCCCCAGAGTTCCATGAATGGGACCACTGTGTCCTTCAGCTCCCCCGTGCAAAAGGAAGGAGTCATCTGCTTTGACTTTCTTCCCCGTTCTGCAATCACTCACCCAGACCTGTGATTTTATCTGCTAAATATTTCTGGAATCTACCACGTTTTCTCTACGTTGGCTTCTGCCCTCGCAGTCCGAGTTATGATCATTTGTCTTTTGAGCCATGGCTAGTCTGCTCAGTTAGCTTCCAGGCTCTCCTCCGTTCCCCAGATCCCCATGTTCCCCTGGAGCCACAGGTTTGTGGAAGGCCCATTCTATCATGTCACTGCCTAGTTTCATGGCTTCTTGTTGCTGTTGGAGATGAACCCAGATGTTCCTTCTGTGTCTGCACGGCTGCTCCGTCCTCCTTCTTCAGTCTTGCTTCCAGCTCACCTTCCTTGCCCTATAGGATCCAGTCAGTCATTCCAATGTGCCCTGTGCCTGATGGTCTTGGGGCAGCTCGGCTGCTCCCTCTGCCCGAGACACTTTCTTCCCCAAGACAAGAGATGCTACTGGCTTGGATCAGGGTGGTAGGGGTGGAAGTGCTGCTAATCGACCCGAGTCTGGGTACATGTTGAAGGAGGAGCTGATGGGATGTGCCGACAGACTGGATGTGGGTGAGGCCCATGAGGCAAGAAGGTGCCCAGCCTCTGGCTCTTCTGGTTCATGTCAGATGTGGCTCCCTCCGGAGGCCCCTGACACCTGCAGGCAAGGTCCAGCCCACTATCTCTTCTCTGTGCACGTCCTTTGTGGCAGTCAGTCTCGTTGCAATGCAGACATCTTGTTTAATGATTGTCTACTCCGTGGGAATAATGGTGCCCAGAGGGACCATGTGTGTCTCAGTGCCTCGTGCCCTGTAGATCCTAGTAAGTACTTCTCAGCCAGCAGAGTGATGAGGAACTGAATGTAGATGCTCAAGGTTCTATTTCCTGATGAGGTCTCCAAATTGCCATGTTCTATTTCACTGGTTTTTAGTGGTCTGTGTGTTTTAGAAAGCAGGCCAGGAGCTGTAAGACTTCTGAAATTCTATTGTGAGAATTCCCATTAATGTGATTTTAACCTCATTAAAAAATGTCCCCCTTGGGGGGGTCTCCTAAGCCAGCTTTCACGACACGGTGCAGTGACTATGCTCCAGGCCTTCACATGCAATGACCTGTTCTGCTTCAACAACATTAACTTGGATCCACTTACAGAAACTTACGGGATTCCTTTTTACTTACAGTACCTTGCCCACTGGCCAGAGTACTTCATTGTTGCGGAGGCACCTGGTGGAGAGTTAATGGGTTATATCATGGCTAATGCAGTAGGCTCAGTAGCTAGGGAAGAATGGCACAGGCATGTCACTGCTCTCTCTGTTGCCACAAAATTTTGATGCCTTGGTTTGGCTGCTAAAGTTATGGAGTTATTAGAGGAGATTTCAGAAAGAAAGGGTGTCAGCTGAGGTCTCAGTCTCAGGGTTGTGAGTTCAAGCCCCATGTTGCATTCCACGCTGGGAGTGGAGCCTTCTTAAAAGAAAAAAAAAAAAAAGAAAGAAAAGAATTACTCCAGGTATTCCTAAGGACAGAGGGAGAGGGGAAGGAAGAAAGTGGAGGTGGGAGGGTAGGGTAGAGAAAGAGATAATTTATAAAATAAAATGCTCAGGTGCTCAGTGTTCAGTTTGATGAACATTAAGAAATATACACAGTTGACTCTAGAACAACATGGGCTTGAATTGCCTGGGTCCACTTATATGGATTTTTCGATAAATACAGTACAATAATGCAAATGTCTTTTCTTCATGATTTTCTGAATATTTTCTTTAGCGTGCTTTAGTGAGGGAATACAATGTATGATACATTTACCATACGAAATATGTGTTAATCAACTGTTTATATCATCAGTAAGACTTCTGGTCAATGGTTGGCAATTAGTAGTGAAGTTTTGGGGGAGAAAAAATTTATATGCAAAATTTTGACTGCTCAGGAATGGGTACCCCTAGCCACTGCATTGTTGAAGGGTCAACTGTATATCTGTGTACCACCCCCAAACACAAGACATAAAGTGTTTCTGTAACTCCAGAAGCTACCCTTGTGTCTCTTTCTAGTTGGTCTCCTTACCCACCGCTGGTCATTTTCTGATTTCAGGATCTATGGTAGATTAGATTTGCCCGTTCTTGAACATCATATAAGGGAATCATGCAGTATGTATTCTTTTGTCTTCTTTCACTCTGCGTGTTCTTTGAGGTTTATCCCTGTTGTGTGCATGTATCAAAGATAAACAGTGCCAGATCTTAGTGCAAGTGGGGAGGACAGATTTTAATCTAATAACTACTACAATCAGGAAAAGGGTCCTGCATGCATGAAACTCAAGCTGGATTTGTCCAGAGGGCTTTTTAAGGAGAGAATGAGGGAGTAACGCTGGGGCTGAATAGTCAGGAAAGGAAAAGATGACAAAAAGTGGGAAAGGTCTTTGTCCCTTTGAAACCACCTGGATTTGCTCACTGGGAGGGAGGGGCCTGATTTTTCAGTGTCAGCTGAAAAACAGTAGCTAGTAGCTACCTTGAGTTTTCTCAGGCAGGCACTAAGGGGGACTGGCGTCATCCTCGGTGAGGGGCCTTGAGCTGTTAGAAACTATGTTAGTGTTTGGTGAAGTCTGTGTATGGTAAGTCAAGGTTGAGGCCTAGTTGAGAAGAGGGCTCAGAGGACACTGGCTAGACTTTGGTCCAGGAGAAAGTCTTTGTCAGTGTAAAGGTAGTTTGTTCCTTCGTATGTAGTGCTCATGTACCACGATTTGTTCATCTGTTCATCTGATGATTAGACATTTCATTGTATCCGAGTTTTTGGTCATTGTGAATAGGCTACAATAAACATTCTTACAGAAATCTTAAATTTCTCCTGAACTTGCTTAGTGGGATTGCTTAGTCACAGGGTGGGGATATATCAAAGTGCTAGCCTAGTTTCCAAAGTGGTTGATCAATTTACACTTCCCACCAGCAATATACTCACACTCTAGTTGCACAGCATCCTCGCTAACATTCTGTGTTGTCAGTGAGGGTGAAACAGCATCTTGTTATGGTTTCACATTGCATTTCCCTGGTGATGAAGGATCTGAGTTAGGCACATTTTCGTGTGTGTAGTGGGCATTCCTACATCTTTTGGGGACTGTCTGTTCAAGTCTTTTGCCCATTGTTGTTGTCAATGTTGTTTTTGGTTTTGACTTTTTGGAGTTTATTATGTATTCTGGATAGGAATTCTTTGTCAGACAGATGCATGATAAATGTACATGGGTAGGAGAATGAAAATTTAAAATGTTTTACTGTAGCATCTAAGACATAAACTGGTTGGGGTGACTGGGTGGCTCAGTTGATGACTCATCTGACTTTTGATCTCAGCTCAGGTCTTGAACTCAGGGTTGTGAGTTCAGGCCCTGCTGTGGGCTCCATGCTGAGTGTGGAGCCTACTTACAAAACAAAAACAACAACAAAAAAGCAAACTGGCTCTGAATAAATCTCATGGAAGATATGAAACAGCCTTACACAGAAAACTGTAAAACTTGAGAGGAATTCAAGAGACCAAAATAATTGGGAGATATGCTTTGTTCATGTATTGGATGATTTGATGTCGTCGAGATTTCTGTTTTCCATGACTTGATTCATGCAGACATTGCAATCCCAGTCAAAATCCTAGCCATCTTTTCCCTCTATTTTAGTAGAAATGAACAGTTGATTCCAAAATATATATGGAAATGTCAAGGATCTAGCCACAAAAGTCTTTAAACTTTTTTTAAAGTTTAACACAAAGTTTAAACACAGTTGAAGAACCTACAATGCTTATCCCTGCTCAATTTTTTATTATTTTTATTAACATATAATGTATTAATTGCCCCAGGGGTACAGGTCTGTGAATCATCAGGCTTACACACTTCACAGCACATTCCTGCTCAATTTTAAGACTAATTGTAAAACCACAGTAATCAAAGTCTTTGGCATAAAGATAGATCAATGAAACAGAACAGAGAGTATAAAATAGACCAATCACAACAAGTACTGTTGATTGATTTTGGCCCGGGGCATCAAGTCAGTTCAGTGGAGGATAGGGAAGTCATTTTTTTTTAAAGATTTATTTATTTATTTGAGAGAGAGTGCTAGATCATGACCAGGGAGGAGGGGGGAGGGAGAAGCAGACTCACCGCTGAGCAGGATGCCTGATGTGGGGCTCGATCGCAGGACCCAGGGATCATGACCTGAGCCAAGGACCATGCCCAACAGAGTGAACAAGCTAGGTGCCCAGGGGAGTCTTTATAGTGAATAATCCTGGGTGAACTGGATATTGATGTGGAAACAAAACGGACCTTGACACCTATGTCATTCTGTACAGAGACATAAACTTGGGAAGGATCATAAACCTAAATATAAAAGATTTAACCAACTCGCATCACTCATTTTTACCCTTCCATTATGTTCAAATAAGTGTCAAAGGGCCTTTTCATCACCACAAAATTAAAATTAAATTAAAATTTTAAGCAGTTGGAAAAACACTGACTAGCTGAGTGTTTCTTCTTTCTTTTTTTCAGTCTCAAAATTGCTCATGTCTTGGAATGAAATATGGCATATGGGTAGTCTAGAAAAATTTTAAAAACAGAAAGAAATTAAAACACACACACACACACACACACACACACACACACACTCTGGAAATCTCTGAGGTTTCTCCTGTTTCTCTGCTGTTCTTCAGCCTCCCTGCCTATCTTCTGCTATTGGAACATTCCAATGGACTTCCTGCCCAGAGCATTTCTATGTGCTTTTCGTCCTGTCTGGAGTGCTTTTTGCACAGCTTTCTGCAATTTGGTGGGACTCCACACAGCCTTCCCCTTTTCAGAGAGTCCTTCCCTTTGACCTTGTCTGATGCAGGTCCTTCATCCCCTATGCTGTTGTCCTTCATCTGGCATAAGCTCTTACTTCTCTATGTCTCTTCCTGTGTTCCCCACTGTACCCCAATGCCTGGTACTTTGCAGACACTCAACAAGTATTGCTTGTCTGGATCAATAGTGTTAGCTGGGGGCGAATACAGAAGCTGCTCCGTATCTATCATCCAGGAGAGGGCAGTAGGAAGTCCGGGGAGGAGCTCCTAGAGGAAGGCAGCTTGGTCAGCTTTTCAGCAGGTAGAGCTGCTCAGCGGCGGAGCGAGTGCTTTCTTTGTAGGGCGTGCTCAGGCGGTGGCTTGGTGTTGTTGAAGGGTTCTTGCCCTGGAATCAGGGTTGACCAGGTCGTTTGGAAGGCCCCTTCCAACCAGACAGCCATGCTTGAGGACTAGTCTCTCTGGCCTGTGGTTCTTTCTCAACGGCAGATCTGGATTTTACCACAAGAGGGCACTAGATGATCCCTTTGAGGATGGTGCTCCTCAAACCCCTGACAGTGAGAACACAATTTTCTCTTCTAATTATTGAAGTATTGTTGATCTGTACAATATTATGTCAATTTCAGGTGTGCAATATAGTGATTTGCCACGTCTGTAATTACTCAGCGCTCACCACGATTACGTATAGTCACCGTCTGTCACAGTACAGTGTTACTATGATATTATTGATGATATTCTGAGGAACTTTTCATCTTTGTGAATTATTTATATAAGGGAAAGTATGTACCTCTTAATGCCCATCACCAGTTTTGCTCCCTCGCCTTTCCCTCTGGCAGTCACCAGTTTGCTTTCTGTGTTGAAGAGTTTATTTGGTTTTGTTTGTTTGAAGAACAGATTTTTTATGGCATTTACACCCCAAACACACTTTTCAACAACAGCTTCACTAAATAATCTTTAACTCTTACAGTATGTAATGGATGCTGACATTTTCTGTTTAACTCTTGTCGTCTGCATTTTACTTTTTTCTTTTTTCTTTTTTTAAAGATTTCATCCATTTATTTGACAGAGAGATCACAAGTAGGCAGAGAGACAGGCAGAAAGAGAGGGGGAAGCAGGCTCCCCACTGAGCAGAGGGCCCGATATGGGGCTTGATTCCAGGACCCTGAGATCATGACCTGAGCTGAAGGCAGAGGCTTTAACCCACTGAGCCACTCAGGCGCCCCTCGTCTGCATTTTCTAAGCCAGGGATTCGCAGACTATTACATTGATTTTATAACATGGATGTGTCACAACTTATTGTTTGAAAAGCACTATTTTAGACAACAGAGGCTCTTCACCCTTGTAAAACTCTATGGGTCAGTTTTCCTTGACAGCCTGGGCTTGTAGGTAATTGTGTCCCTTAGTGTGTACTTAGTGTGTTTCTGTATGTTGAGTTGTTGCCTTAAGTACCCGAAGGTCTGTGCTTCCTTACGGGTGCCTGCTGAGGGGGGCACATGGCCGTCTGTGGGAGACTGATGGGGACATGTACAGGATTAGAACAGACCGTAGTCAGGGCAGGAGTAAGCCTTGTCAGTGGATATGATGAAAACATATGATGTCTATTTGCTTCTGGGAACTCATAACCTAGCTGGGTGAAAACACACACACACACACACACACACACACACAGGCGCGCCCTACCCCTTTCAGCTACTAATCAAGCAAATGGAAATGAGGTAAGGTGCTCTGGACAGCACTTAGGATGTTTTACCCTGTAAGTAACAGAAGACCAACTCAATTTGATTTATTTATTACTTTTTCTTAACGGTTTATTTCTTTGAGTGAGAGAGAGTAGTGGGGGGAAGGGCAGAGGGAGAGAGAATCCTAAAGCAGACTTCCCACTGAAGATGAAGTCCGACGCTGGGCTGAATGCCAGGACCCTGAAATCGTGACCTGAGCTGAAACCAAGAGCTGACCATGCAACTCCATTTGGTTTCAGTGGTAAACATGTTTATTAATTCCCAAGATATCCATTAAGGGGCAAAGGCTAAAATGGCTTCACATGGCCTCAGGGATCCAGGCTCCTTCTGCTACTTCTTGTTTTCCTAAGGCTGGTTCCTTACAGTTGGCAGAAGACCTTCACTGGTAATCTAGGCTTCAGCTCCTGGTTTAGAACACTAAAACTTTGATTCCTTGTAGTGTAGACCAGGGAGAGTTTAGGCTACCATTAGCATTTTCCAGGTTGTGTAGACCAGAGTTCAGGCTACTGCACGTTTTTCTAGGTTGTAGCTGTTGTGTTTATTGGTTCTTGGTTTTCCCATTATGACCTGCTTAAGGGATGTGGAAGGACTGGTACATAATACAGAGCCAGGGTAAAGGCTTAGGTAGTCATTCATGAGTTTTATGAAACAATCCTGAATCTCCTTTCCTATGGACACAGAACTAGTGGTCGAGCAGAGTTGTCTGGTTCTTGCCAGTGAGTTTGCTGAGGGAATAAATGGTGGCAGGTCTTCTAGGTGAGGAATGAGGTGAGGTGCTGTGCTCTGTAGGGTCCTGGGAAACGAGTTAGGCATACGAGCAAAGAGAGGGAAGAAATGGCTACCGGGGGAGGGTGAGGGGCCATGTATGTGAGCACCAAGATGAATGGCTAAGTCTGCTGAGATTTGTAATGGAGCACCAAATGTGCCTCTGTTGGCCTTTGGAGGTAGCTGATTGTCCTTCTGACCTGGTTCCTGAGAACTGGGGCAGAACCTACTGACCTCACCTCACCTCCCTCCTTTCTTCCCTTCCAGGTCTGCAGTAAACCTTGGCTACTGGCTTGACTCTTCCATCTAGCATTTTCTAAGACCACCTGAGGAGAGGAAGGCCCCCAAATTTAACAGAGGCAAGTGACTCCCTCCCTCCCAATGTACCCTCATCATCCCAGAGGCCTGATGTTTTAGGGATTCATTCTTCAAAAGAGAGAGTTCCAGTGTTCACTCTCTCCAGTGGCATATGAAAGTGCTCATTCCCCAACATCCACACCAACACAGTATATTAGGAGTCTTTTCATTGTGGTTAATCTGGCATGTGAAAAATGGTATTTTACAGTAATTTTATTTTATTCCTCTTATTTTGGGGCTGAAGGTAAGGATCATTTTATATGTTCAAGAGCCATTTATATTACTTTGAACTGTTCAAGTAAGGAATTACTTTTTTGGCTTTATTAAAGTGATAGTAACACTATTAGGCTTTGCAAGTCTTACATTCTATCAGGCAATGAAAGGATTTGAGAGGGGAGGGTGACTCAGTCTCAACCAGATTGAGAAATTAGCCAAATGACCCCAGTCCTTGGACATGCAGGGAATCCTGGCCCTAAAGATGAAGCCTATGCATAGATTCTGTAAGAAACACAAAGGCAGTTTAAAGTGGTGGTCCCTGACAACTAAGGACATGGACCTTACTTTGAGCTGAGGGTGAACCCAGGCTTTAGGCAGATGGGGCCAGGCCTGCCTAAGAGGACTGAAGCCTCCCTCCCAGGCTCCTGAGGCAGCTTTCCTAACCAATGCTGCAGAGGCAGGGACCTACCTTGGAGCCCCGGGAGCTGGGTGCCCCGGCAGCATGTCAGCGGCCTGCCTTCCTTCTTCCTCTGCCTGGGCTGATATCTCCAGACTGCGGCCCACTAAGAGAGTGCTTCCCAAATAGGGTGTGGTGAGCATCTTTAACATTTTTGTTTCAATATCTAGTCTGTTGTGGGTGATATTCTATAACATATAATAGAAATGATTTCCTAGAAACATAAAATGCAAGATAACTTGTAAAATACAAGCTCAAATTATTTATTAGGAGAATCGGTAGACCTAGAACTTCTATATCACATTGCAGTATGTTTTACTCAAATTTTGTTCTTAAAATAGTTATCCTTTAAGCAGCAAGGCTTTAGAACACAGATTTTATATTCCTTTCCCCCTCTTTTATTTCCCATCTCCTTTACTCAAGCTCTCTACCCTGGAGCTGAATAAGTCCATTTTTTGGGCAATGTTTGCTCGTGCCTTCCTCTCCCGCAGATGGTCTGTGAGGCCAATTTATAAACATAGAGGCTTTTACCTACACACGATGGAGATGAAGGGAACATGGTAAGAAATACAGCTTTATTTTAATTTAATTTTATTTTGCTTTGTCATTTATCTGCCCCATTTTCTGACCACAAAATATTATTTCGTCATGATCTCGCATTTTGAGGTTTAGCTTAGTTAAGTAGTTTATACCTTGCCACGAAAAAGCGTATTTTGAAGAGGAACATTTAGATCTGCCGCTTTAAGCTTTGCGCAGTGGCAGTATCGTAGCCAATGAGGTTTATCCGAGGCGTGATTATTGCTAATAGATCTGCCGCTTTGATGTAAAACGCTTGTCTTTCCTAAGTACAATCATGGGACATTTTGTTTTAATTTTTAAAGATTTTATTTATTTATTGGAGAGGGAGAGCATGAGTAGGAGGGACAGAGGGAGAGGGAAAAGCAGGCTCTCAGCAGAGCAGGGAGCCCGATGCGGAACTTGATCCCAGGACCCTGAGATCCTAACCTGAGCCAAAGGCAGATGCTTAACTGACTGAACCACCCAGGTGCCCCAAGGGACATTTTATTTCTAAGATGTTTAGTTCCACCATTAAATCATTAAATAGATTGTATTTACTTTGGTTCCAGCAGCTTTAAATTTAAAAATTAAAAAAAAAAAAGGAAGAGAATGAGAAAGTCCTGATTTCTCCCATGAGTCCACAGATAAATCACTGACCCCGAAGAAGAGCAGCAGAATCCTTCTTTGCTCTTCTCCTGGGGCCGCCTCTGCAGGGATGATTTCTGACCTCACTGAGGGATAGCTTATCTCTGTGTCTCTCTCTCAGGGTATTTTGCTCGAGTCCATGTCATCAGTCAGCTATAAAGGCATTTCTGCAGAAGACAGAATGTCACTGTCCAATTCTAAATCTTGGGACTGGGATGGAGACCACCTTCTGGAGATTAAAGGTAAATGAACATTCGCCCTCTTCTTTCCCATTTGTTTCATTTATGTGGGTGTCTGCCTGGTGACTGCCTGTCTCCCGCCCCTGTCCCCAGCTGCTTGCGCCTGCTGCCGCCTTTAGACATGTACTTGATGTCACCGGGGCCCTGGTGAAGGATGGGTGCCTGGCTTCTCATCCTTTGCTGTTACAAACAGGGCTTCTGATAAAAACCCTTGTAGACATGTCCTCTGCACGTGTGGAAGACCCTGCCAGTGGGATTGTGAGCCCCAGAGCCCCTGTGTCTGCCGTATTGATGATCATGAAGACTTTATGGTCATCGCAACAGTGTCTACAGTACAGGGTAGAGACGTGCAAGGCTGGGTGATAGTGATATGACACAAAGGCCTTTCGTAGCTGTTCCCTGATTTGATCCCTCACCTGCTCTGTTAACGAGCAAGCACAGGTATAACTACTCTCACAGGAAATGAGATGGGTCCGGTTAGTGGCAGATTCAGGACCGAATAGACTGCAGGTCCCACAAGTCCTGGTTGCTTCCCTGTTCTCTGTCCAGAGCCTTGTGCGTGCTCAGGGGGGTCTTTGCGGTTCATCAGTCGGTGGTGCATCTCTACCTCAGTGACCATGGTGTGGTGGAAGGAGCTGGAGCAGAATGCAGGGGCAGAATGTGTGCAGGGTGAGCAGAAGCCACTGGAGAAATGCCTCCTCTCAGCCACACATCCTTTCGACTTGGTCTCAAGGTTTGGTTTCTCCTTTGTGTCATGTAGTTGGGTTGATAAGGAATAAATCTGACATTTTAATTTCTGGTCCAGGTACACCGAGACTTAGGTACCCCTTCCAAGAAAAAGGTAATCTGCCAGTAGTAAGGAAGGCAAATAGCACAGGGTAGGAAAGATTGAGAGGAGGTATTTTGGATTGGTCCAAAGGGTTTTTAAAAAAATCTAGTCTCCTTGAAAAAAAAAAAAAAATGCCTGTTTGGACTTTGGAGCCCAGGCTGAAAAGGCCAAATTTCGCCTACCCACCTGTCTTTGTAAATAGTTTTATTGCAACACAGCCACTCCCATTTACTTAAGTCTTCTCTATGGCTGCTTTACCAGCACGACAGGGGAGTTGAGTAGTTCGAGGAGAGGCCGTCTGGCCTGCAAAGGCTAAAATGCTTTCTGGTTATTTGCAGCAAGTTTGCTAATCCCTGAATTGAGAGATCTGTGCTTCTAGACAGTGTGGAGAAAATTTTGTCTGCCATTCTCATGGACTCATGCACCTTCCACCCTGGATGGTCCCCTGGCTGTACCAGCAGAGGCTTAGCAGCGGGTCACAGGCTTTCTGCTTCCACCACAGTGGGAGCTCATTCTGTATGATCTCGGGCCCAAGACTGTGGGGATAGTTGAAGGCTCCTGCCTCTGGCAGTGGGCAGCAGTGGGCCCCAGGAAAGCCAGTACCACCACAGATGAAGAGTCATGGGGTAGTGAACCCCTTTAAGGGACCTTGGCTTCTCTGTGTCTCCTGACTTTTATTTCCACACAACCCTAGGATCAAGGACACAGGGGATGGGTCTCACATTGGGCAGCCTGTGCTGCAGTCGGCTCTGCGGGATCCCTTTAGAATCCGAGGGCTGTCCTTCCTCACGGCTGTCCCTGGCTGCTGTCCAGGAGCAAGGCCCCATCCTAGGTGTCCTCCACACCTCCTGTGACACGCCAGCTCCTGATGAACAGAGTGTCAGATGGGCTTAGGGATTCCAGAATCAAAAGTGGAAGTGTCACGTGCCGTAGCCGTTTTGCTCCTTTGCCAAAGCTCAGAAAGAAGATGTCTGTTCCTTAGAGGCTCCGGGTGTGCCTCTGGATAGCTTTCTCTCCACAGTGACCCCTCATTCACAATTCTTCTGAGGGTATCTGATACCTGGGAAAACTTTTTTTTAGCGATATGTTTATTTATTTGAGAGAGAGGGAGGGACAATGAGCAAGGTGGGGCAGAGGCAAAAGGAGACAGAATCCAGAAGCAGGCTCCCCACTGAGCACTGAACTGGACACATGACTCCTTCCCAGGACCATGAGATCGTGACCTGAACCAAAATCAAGAGTTGGCCACTCAGACGCCCCGAGGGAACGCTCCTTGTAATAAAGTAAGAAGTCCAACACAAGGTATAGGAGTGTATGCTGTCCCTCATTTGCTTTCAATCATTCTGATTGTCTTGGAATTTTAGACTCTCCTTAACCTTTCCTATCATGGGAGTAACATTCTGGAAGGGTGTTGTGGGGTATCCTAGCAGAAGTTACGCCCTCATCTGCCATAAGCATTTCCTCCCAGTAGCCTCAGCTGGCTCGTTTATCATCGCGTTCTGCACACAGACAGGCATGCGTGGCAGCTGTGTGTGTGAACGGTTTGGGACGGCTGAGCCTATGTCTTCTGATATACCAGCAAGCGGTCTTTTTCTCTGTCCTCTAGCCTCTCCCACTGACCCCCTGAGATTTTCTACTAGGGTGGGCGATAGCTGGACCTACAGTTCTGACACTCACCCTTCGGTGTCCCCTCCTGTTAGGAAACGCTTGCTCGTGATTTCTGCCCCCATCATGGTGATCCTGGGGTCAGCGACCCCGCAGTCTCTGCTTCCCATCGCTGGTGACTGCATACACGGTGCTCTTGCCTGTGCACTTGCTCACGTCAGAAACGGGGTGTCATCCCAGCCTGCAGTAGCGATACCGCGACCAGATTCTGAATACCAGCAACTGTTGTTTCTTTGTCTTTTCCCCTTGAACAAACTGGCTCTGTATTTCTGGAATAGAAGTACGGGTGGAGACAGGTGTTCAAAGAATACGTGGTGGGGGAGGGGATGCTGAACAAGTCAGCAGGTACGGGGCACCTTGTTTCTTGCTAGGCCGTAGGGTCGTGAGGAGCTGTTGCAGGCGACATGCAGTGTGTGGTTGGAAGAGGCCAGAAAGGGGTGCCTGTGCAGCTGGGGGTTGAGGAGAGAATGCGTTCAAGAATAGTCATCAGGGCTGAGTGACTGGGCACGGCAGACATGGAGAGAATGTGCTAAGATGGCCAGGGCGTGACCAGGCTGGGACACAGCTGGGGGAGTGGGGCCGTGAGTGTGTGTGGGTCTGTGTCTCTGTGTGGGTGTGTGTACCTCCATGTGTGTGTCTGTGTGTCTTTGCATGTGTATCCCAGCGTCTTTGTCTGTGTGTGTCTCTGTGTGGGGTCTGTGTGTCTGTGAGTGTCTCTGTGTGGGGTCTGTGTGTCTCTGCATGTCCCTGTGTGTGGGTCTGTGTAGATGTGTTTCTTTGACTTGGTGTATGTGTTTGTGTGTTTCCGTGTTGTCTTTGTGTGTGGCTTTCACACTTTCTTTACTGCAACCCTCAGTAGAAATAAATGGACAGCCCAGGCCAGGCCCCACATCTGTGTACACGTATCAGTACATCATAAAGGCCCACCCATGCCGCTTACTCTGGCAGGTCCTGCTGTGAGTGTCACTGGAGTATTTCTTTCTACAGGAATCCTCACAGCCCCATGAGGTGCTGTCCCTTCTCTACTGTCTGGATATGGAAAGCTTGGCCCAGGGAGTTGACAAGTGGCTGAGCTGGGATCTGAACCCATTCCCCGGCTCCAGAGTGCCTGCCCTTTCCCCCCACCACACTCTCCTCTCACAGGAAAAAGTAAATGTAGCACAAGACAATGCTTGCGCTCACTGTGGCGGGTGCTTTGTGATGTTTGCTGTTGTATCCTATTTGATCCCCCACATGCTGGCCCCACCCCCACATCAGTTTCCTGACCCTCCCTAATCTGTCTCAGTCTGCTTTTTGGCAAAGTCTGTTAGGTCCTACTTCCCCAGGGCCTCTCAATGCCTCCCTGTCTCCATCCCAGCAGCTGCTCCCCCGGTTCCGGCTCCCCATGACTTCCTCCCTTGGCCTTCTTCCTGGACGGCCACGAGAAACCCCTAACATTCATCCTCTGTCTGTTCTCCACACAGAGACCAAAGTCACCTAAAACATGCATTTTTAACCATATCATTCCTGATTTAGGCCCTGAAATACTCCATTGTTATTTGGGGCTTAGTACTCGGTACAAGAAGATGGTCAGTAAATGTACGAGGGAATATAGAATTAGAAAACTTACTGTGTATTTTTCCTCAGGAATTAGAGGATTTAGACCAGACAACAGAGCCAGGTAGATTCAGAGGCAGTGGTCAGTAGGGTCAGTAGTGCTTACCAGAGACCTCATGTAGGGGGTTTCCCTTGAACCCCCTCCTCGCTTTCTTGCTGGTCCCGGCATCCTCATTCCAGCCTGTGGAGCAGTCTTCCAAATGCAGTACGTCCTCCGTTGCGACTGTTCTGTCCATGAGCGTTTCTCTGAACTTTGAAAAGAAATGACCTACAGTAGTTTGATCATCTGAATTGTTCTGTGTATTTTGTCTCCTTCATTATCTCCAGGGCATAGAGAGGTGCCCAGCTCAGAGGGATGTGTAGTAAATATTGTTTGAGTGAATGATGAGGAGGCTAAACTTAGCATTCGCTATATGTGAGATATTCCGGGTGCCACCCTGAGGCCAGGTTTTAAGAAGTTTGCAGAGTTGTCGAGGATGAGTTTGTGAATCTCTTCTGGGAGCTGTGCTAGCACCATGTGAAATGCTTCACTTGGATCATCTCATTCAGTGCTCAGAGCAGACTCGTGAATTCCGGTGGGGAAACCCAGGCTTAGAGCAGTGAAGTGAATTTCCATCATGGCACCCGTGGAAGAGGAGGTGGAGCTGAGATTTAAACCCTGATTCCAACAACTAGAACTCATACAGCAGTTCAGTAATGTGTCAGGATACAAAATCAATGCACAGAAATCAGTTGCTTTCTTATACAATAGCAATGAAAATATAGAAAGAGCAATTAGAGATTCTATTCCTTTTACTATAGCACAAGGAAACACAAGATACCTTGGAATAAACCTAACCAAAGAGGTAAAGGATCTGTACTTGAGGAACTATAGAACACTCATGAAGGAAATTGAAAAGACAAAAAGATGGAAAAACATTCCATGCTCATGGATTGGAAGCATAAACATTGTTAAAATGTACTGGGGTGCCTGGGTGGCTCAGTGGGTTAAAGCCTCTGCCTTTGGCTCAAGTCATGATCCCAGGGTCCTGGGATCGAGACCAGTATCAGGCTCTCTGCTCAGTGGGGAGCCTGCTTCTCCCCCCCGCCCTCCGCCTGCCTCTCTGCCTAATTGTGATCTCTGTCTGTCAAATAAATTTTAAAAATCTTAAAAAAAAATGTCTGTACTGTCCAGAGCAATCTATGCTTTGAATGCCATCCCAATCAAAATTCTACTGGCAGGGACGCCTGGGTGGCTCAGTCGGTTAAGCGGCAGCCTTCAGCTCAGGTCATGATCCCAGCGTCCTGGGATCGAGTCCCGCATCAGGCTCCTTGCTCGGCAGGGAACCTGCTTCTCTCTCTGACTCTGCCTGCCTGTGCTCGCTCTCTCGCACTCTCTCTCTCTGTCTCTCTCTGACAAATAAATAAAAATTGAAAA
>PISX010018064.1:5773-22496 GCA_004024625.1 Mellivora capensis | reverse complement strand
AATTCTACTGGCATTATTCAAAGTGCTGAAACAATCCTAAAGTTTGAATGGAATGAGAAAAGACCCCGAATCGCTAAGGAAATGTTGAAAAAGAAAAATAAAGCTGGCGGCATCAGGTTGCCTGATACCAAGTTTTACTACAAAGCTGTGCTCACCAAGACAGCATGGTACTGGCACAAAAACAGAAACATAGACCAATGGAACAGTAGTAGAGAGTCCAGATATGGACCTGAAACTCTGTGGTCAACTAGCTTTGACAAAGCAGGAAAAAATATCCAGTGGAAAAAAGACAGTCTCTTCAATAAATGGTCCTGGGGGAAATTGGGTAGCTATGTACAGAAGAATGAAACTAGACCATTCTCTTAAACCATACACAAAGATAAACTTGAAATGGATAAAAGACCTCAACGTGAGGCAGGAATCTATCAAAATCCTAGAGGAGAACATAGGCAGTAACCTCTTCGACATTGGCCACAACAACTTCTTTCAAGACATGTCTCCCAAGGCAAAGGAAACAAAAGCAAAAATGAACTTCTGGGATTTCATCAAGATCAAAAGCTTCTACACAGCAAAGGAAACAGTCAACAAAACAAAGAGGCAACCCATGGGATGGGGGAAGATATTTGCAATTGACACTACAAAGGGCTGAAATCCAAGATCTATAAAGAATTCCCCAAACTCAACACCCAAAAAACAGATAATCATGTCAAAAAATGGTCAGATACATGAAGAGACACTTCTCCAAAAAGTCATACAAATGGCTAACAGACTCGTGAAAAAATGTTCATCATCACTAGCCAACAGGGAAATTCAAATCAAAACCACATTGAGATACCACCATACACCAGTATAGAATGGCCAGTCAACAGGACAGGAAACAAGTGTTACAGAGGATGTGGAGAAAGGGGAACCCTCTTATACTGTTGGTGGGAATGCAAATTGGTGCATGCAGCCACTTTGGAAAACAATGTGGAGATTCCTTAAGAAACTAAAAATAGAGCTACCCTATGATCCTGCAATTGCACTACTGGGTATTTACCCCAAAGCTACAGATGTAGTGAAAAGAAGGGCCATCTGTACCCCATATTCATAGCAGCAATATCCACAGTCACCAAACTGTGGAATAGCCGAGATGCCCTTCAACAGACGAATGGATAAAGATGGTCCATATACACAATGGAATATTGCACAGCCATTAGAAAGGACGAATACTCAGCTTTTGTATCAACATGGATGGGACTGGAGGAGCTTTTGCCGAGTGAAATAAGTCAAGCAGAGAAAGTCAGTTATCCTATAGTTTCACTTACTTGTGGAGCATAAGGAATAACATGAAGTACATTAGGAGAAGGAAAGAAAAAGTGAATTGGGGGAAATCGGAGGGGAAGATGAACCATGAGAGACTGTGGACTCTCAGAAACAAACTGAGGGTTTTGGAAGGGAGGAGGTGGGGGGAAGGGCAAGCCTGGTGGTGGGTATTAAGGAGTTCGTGTAATGCATGGAGCACTGGGTGTGGTGCATAAACAAAAATGGAACACTGAAAAAAATAAAATTAAGATGTTAAAAAATAAACCCTGGCCTCAAGCCCAAGATCAATGTTTCCTAGTGGTTTTAACCTATACTCCCTTCCTTCTTTCTCATTGAGTGATTTAAATAGAATGCCAGGTCTTACATTAAAAAAAAAATTTAGTGAACCTAAAAGTTTCAGCTTGTCTTTCAAAAATGTCTAATACTCAACATCTGGAAATAGTTTTCTAGTATGAGGCTATTCTACTATATCCTATAAAAACAGGGTTTCCACCCTTTCCAGATAGAAGATTCCATCACAGTAAATGTGCTTTTTAGTTGCCGCCAGGCATCTGAGACTATTTATCTGCAGAGAAGGATCCAGCTTGGTAGAAGCCTGGGTGAAATAAGAGTAAGTGGGCTTTCACTTAAGCCCAGAGGTGGCTTCTAGGCTGGAAAAGGCATTGGCCTTTTTGTGTGGTTGTTATGGTAAAGGATTCAGGTCTCTCAGGTCTGGCTTTTTGCATATCCTGGAGGAGAGGACTCATCACATAAATGTTACTGACTTTATGTGTATATAGGAGTCCGTTTTCCAGATAACTGTGAACAGTAAGCACTGGGTTATAAATTTTGTTGGAGAAGAGGCAGGAAACTAAAGACAACTTGGAAAACATTGGAACACCAGGCAAATTCTTGCTGACCCCTCTTGAGTGATTTCTGAGTGTTCAGTATTTCATGATGAGATTCAGAGTGGACATCCGATTCTGAGTGTCTTGCTTAGTGACCTCCCCTGAGCCCTGATCCACAGAAGTCTGACTGCCTGTGCCGAGGGCCAGATGTCATGGAGCAGAAGGCCCTGTGCAGTGAGTGGCCCTTGCTTTGTTGAACAGGAACAGGATGTGTTTGCTGTTTCTGGAGAGAGCTTTGCAGTTTTGCTGAATCTGAGCTCCTTGCCTCATTTCTGTCTTTCCCAGCTTCCCACAGAGTCAAGCCATTCTTATCACAACCCATCATAGAATTACATTCAGAGGACCCACATCAAATCGGCAAGTACCCTTCACCTACGTGTTACAGTATGGGCTATAGAACTCTCTTTGCTTTCTTTCCCCTTTTCCTTTGAAAAGGGGGAGTGTGTGTGTATGTGTGTGTGTGTGTCTGAGTCTGAGCCTGCGTGATGTCACACAGCATATACTTCTGTGATACGTTTACACTGCATCACATTTACTGTGAAGGAATTTAAAACACATGTGCATAGGTCCTCATTCGTAAATCTTTACAAAATGTGTTTCAGTGATTTCCAAAAGATGCATAAATAGATTTTCCTGAAAATCTCTGTTCCCAGCTTTCCTTGGGAACATCCATTCTGGCAGCATCAGACCCTCAGTCCCACCCGTACCGCTCCCCGCTGTCTGTACCTGACCTGCTCTGCCGACTATGTCTCCTCCTCGGCCCCTCTGCTCGGGTTTTCGCCTTCATGTTTTAATTATGAGTGTTGCCAGCAACACTCTGCTCACTTCTAAGCTTTTTGAACCAAGGGAAACCCCTTCCAGAATGTTCCATCATTTTCAGTCTGAGTCTGATGGAGTAGTTGAAGGGACTTCTTAATAATTGCTGTCAGGAGACATGCCCAGAGAGGATGGCCTTTGTGGTTGGTGGACACAGATGACACAGGAAACATCAGACAACCAGACTGGCCTCTATGCAACCACAGTGCCATACTCATGCTTCTAGTGAAGAAACTCCCCCAGAAATGAACATCTCCCCCATCCTTTGTTTCCCTCCTACGAATTGTAAGTGGATTCTGTGCAGGCTTTGCCATTTCCTGGCCTAGCTGTTTTCTCCACACTGTAGCTGTCCTAATTCTCTGCATATTGGGTGAATACTTGGGTCAGGATGATTACTGGTAATGAAAGAGCCAAACTTTGCATTAGCTTTGATCCATCAGTGCAGGAACGTATGAAGTAGAAAGTAAACACACTCCATAATCTCTTCCCCCACCAAGAAAAGCAGCGTTCAGAGTGTTTTCTCCTGTGGATGAACAGCACACCTAGAGATGAATAAATATTACACATGAGAAAACACACACAGAAAGATAATCCAGTGCCTGGCACGTAGAGCGTTCCATACATTTTTGTTGAGAGACCATATATACACATTGAATGACTACATATGTTGTAGTTCAGTATATATCTGTTGAATGAGTGAATCTGTATTTCTCAAAATCAGTAAATTCAGGTGTTCTTTTAATAAAGTGAATCATTTATACATCCTGCTTTGTAGCTAGCTTGCCTTTCTGCATCCTAGCGACCCGTGACTATCTTCGTGTCATCATATATAGGTCTGCTTCCTCATTTCTGATGGCTTTCTAGTTCTCCTCAGCGTGGAAATTCCATTTTCCTTAATGTATTCAGTACCAATGGTCCGTTAGATAGCTGCGTGTTTTATGGTATTCTCTTAAGCAGTGCTGTAGAAAGCACAGGTACACGTGCGTATTTGCAGGAATTGCTGGCTCAAGGAATCGTCCCTTGTGAATTCTAATAGGTACTGCCACACTGTTCCTTGAGACCCTCTTTATTGATTTGTATTTTCATGAGAGTAGATGAGAGTTCCCTTTCTGTACACCCTAACGCTGGCTGTTTTCATTTAAAAAATTCTGCCAAACTGCCAAACCTATTAATTTAACAGTTTTTAAAGAAATTTGTGCTAATGAGATGGAGTATCCTTCCTTCCTTTTACTGGCCTGCTGGATTTCTTTGTAAATGTCCATCGGAAATGTTGCAGTTTCATTTTCTTTTCAATTGCTGGGAATCCTTTAGAACATAAAGACTTTTTGGGGCAGATTTTTTTTCTTCATGTTTTCTTGCTTGCTTTTGAACTGTGTGTTTAGGCACATTTTCCGGTCCTGCGCCTTAGAGTTTCTGATTTTGCCATCACAGTGTCCGGAGCTCACGACCAAGAAAGAATTCTTGAGCTGTCTTTGGTGCTGCAAAAAGGTGATTTTATTAAAAACTGGGGACAGGTTCTATAGGCAAAAAGAGCTGCCATGGGGTCATGAGGAGTGGCCTATTATAGACTTTCAAGTTTGAGGGGGTTGGGCATAGTGTAAGTCTCCAAGGAATTCTGGAAGGAAGGTTTCCAGGACCATGAGGGGCTAGCTGTTGTTGGCAAACGGTCAATTATTTCGGTCTAATAAAGCCTTAGTCATGAGACCCTTCAGGCCTAGATCAGTGGGCCATATGCTTGAGGGATGATTGCCAACATGTGTCTTGAGGGCTAGAGATAAAGGAAATTTCCAAAAAAGTTTTATATGTTAAAATAGGCTTCCAGGATCTTGGGAGGGGGATTTGGGCTAGGATTGCCTTTTGTCCTTAGCAGGGTGTCAACACAGAGACAGTTGAGTCCCTAGAGGAATGTCTCTTGCCTGTTTCAAGGAGTTGTCAGTGGGCTGCAGGTAGTAAGGACATTTCATAATTGCTCTTCAGCCTTTGTTTCCACATCACATTTCACCTCAGTGAAGAAAAATACTGTTTCGTGGAAAGCACAGGCAGTGGGAGTTTGTGTAGTGTGATACCACTTCGGGGGAAAGTCGAAGGCCAGGTGTGTTTTCTGTGGGCAGGCACAAGGGCAGGCAGGTGGGAGCATGTACTTGGGGCCCATCTGGGATAGACACCAAGGCAGGGGGAGAAGGGGGAGAGGCCCAGCTGGGGTGTGGGAAGTCATGGGGATGAGGTGCTGGGACCAGGACCAGTGGCCAGAGCTAGTCTACTTGAAGGGCCTGGGTCTCAGCCTTTCCCAGCCACCTGGCCTGCAGTGGCTGGGCCCCAGGTGAGCGTTGCCTACAACTGCCTATTGTCTTTTGATTCTAGGCCTCCCTCGGGCAGGAGTCCTGGGACACTTGGCGGGGAAGTCGGACTGCGCTGGATGCTTTTCCACAGCAGACCAGGTCAGTTTTATGATCTACAGGGATGTTCTCCTGGGTTGGTGGCCAGGACTCTGGCCTAGACCATTCCCTGGGGGGAGTGGATGGCAGTGAGACTTCCTTCACAGGACACACCTTCAGTGTCTCCAGAAATGTGCTGGACTTTGCGCATGTCATCTGGGTACAGCAAAATTCAACAGACTCTCCAAATGAGATCCTAACACTGATGGCGGAAGTGACACAGTGGAAGAACTTGTCTCAGTCTTCATTGCAGGGACTGAAGAGCTCAGACTCAGCTGCAATCTGGAAACTGAAGAACCACCATCAGGGACAGAACAGCATCGGGTGAGGGAGATGGACGACCACATCAGCTTAGAGTGGCGGTATTACAGAATATCCCTCATGAGCTTCCCCAGGAAAAGCGTTTGGATGTTGGGAGCATAACTGCCACACCCTTCATAGCTCGGTAGTCTCCTCAGCCTCTGCTGGCATTGAGCAATAAAGAAACACAGTCAAAGGTCAGGGCCAGAGTCCCCATTGACTCTATCCAGTTTTCATTTTCTCATACTTGGGCTCACCCCACCAGGGCGATCTGGTAAGAACTAGATTTACCCTTGAGTTGACAATGTTTATGGAGTTTCTACCCAATGCTAGGCACCACAGCAGGCGCTGGAGAAAGATGACAAGGGCTCTCTCAAGGCCTTTCATTTACTGGAGAACAAGAACAAGTAAATAGGCCACTGTATCATAGAAAACTGGATGCTGTGTGGGCTTATGAAAGTTTCCCAGAATGGGTCCCTCCAGTCTCTGTTGGAGCATCAGTAGCATCAGTGAAGGCCTTTTAGAGGCAGAGACCTTTGCCCAGAGAGCTGAAGAATGAGTAGGCGGCAGCTACAGAGCTAGTGTGGTGAAAGGAGCTCTGGAGAATTCCAGGGAGGGGTGAACAGGTAGGAATCCCTGGCCTGCTCTGGAATCTAAAAGCAGGGCATCTATGGCTGAAATGGAAGTGTGAGGAGAGAAGCTGTTGCAAAGGAAGCTGGGGCCAAGGAGAGCCTGACCGACTTGGGAGCTGGAAAAGGCTCAGAATGGGGGCACCTGGGTAGCTCAGTCGGTTTAGCGTCTGCCTTCGGCTAAGGTCATGATCCCAGAGTCCTGGGAGTGGTCCCCAGGTCAATTTGTCTGCTCGGTAGGAAGCCTGCTTCCTCCTCTCCAATTGCTTGTGTTCTCGCTCTGCCAAATAAATAAATAAATGAACAAAAGCCTCAGAACTTTGTGCCAAAAGAGCAAACACCCCTCTCCTGCTATGGTGTATAAACAGGCCAGAACGACAATGTGACAAATCTGTCTTGACCTTCACCGAATATTGATTTCACAAGACATGTTACTAAGACTCCCAAGGAATTATCTTAGAATTCATTTACAGATTCTCCATTGAAACATTAACCCCACACCTGATGAGGGAGCAGAAGGCTAGTTGAGGACAAGGCAGAAGCTGGCACCCTGCACTCCCTCTCCCGCACACCTCAGTGGGACATGTGTGACCTTCCTCCAGGAAACTTCCAACCATCTTCATGTTCATTCCTTGCTAGAAGGTAAAACCACCTCACTTGACCATGGCAAGGTCTCCAGTATCTTGTAGGTCCTCTTTAGCATAGGAAAGTGCTTTTGAAACCCTTCCCTTTCCTTTCCTTACCTCCCCCACCTTCCAAGTGTATATCAGCTGTCCCCCACAACCCTGATGCAGCTGTTTCTGCCCACGGATCCTGTCCCCGTGCTTTAATAAAACCACCGTTTTGCACCAAAGAGGTCTCAAGAATTCTTTCTCGTCATCGGCCCTGGACCTCACCCCACCAAACGTCACCTACATTCTAAAACTCTATCACTGCTCTCCTGTCTACCTGCCATTTGGCATTATTTCTCTCATTTCCTACAAATGACAGCAAAGTAGGCACCGCTAGGATTTGGGGAACAGGCATCAACTTTGGAAACAGGATCAATGCACACTGAGATCATAGGGTGGGGTAGCAACCAAATTAAACAACAAAACAAAACCACTAAGCAAAAAGTTATGGGGGAGGGACCCCAAACCGTCAAAAACAAGTTTAGAAAATGGGAGGGGAAGGAAAAGCATTTTGGTACACACACACCAAAAGAACTGCCACACGTGCTTTGGCCAAACCACATTCCCCCTTTGAGCCAGGTGTTGGGGGAAAAAAAAAAAAAAGCTGTGGAAAGCTCACACTTTGGTATCTCATCCCAGAATAAAGTCAATAGGTCCAGTACAGCCAACAGCCCTAAAAGACCTTGAAAGCTGTGCCCGGGATAACTGGGCACATGACCATCACCTCCAGGAGCTCTCAAAACCACCAGTCATTCCTGTTCCAACAGCCGGATGGTCTACAAACCCCAGCCTCTGCTGTCATTTCATAATGGATAATGTTTCCTGTCAGGCATTAAAGCAGAACCAAAGAAACCTGGAGAAGGGTCTGCTTCCAAACCCGAAGGGAGAAAGGCTTTTCAAAAAGCTCTTAAAAAATAAAAGTCAACTGGGGCTGACTCAGAGGGTTGCTCAGTGGGTTAAAGCCTCTGCTTTCAGCTCAGGTCATGATCTCAGGGTCCTGGGAATTGAGCCCCCTATTGGGCTCTCTGCTCAGCAGGGAGCCTGCTTCCACCTCTCTCTCTGCCTGCCTCTCTGCCTACTTGTGATCTCTGTCAAGTAAATAAATAAAATCTTTAAAAAAAATAAAAGTCAGCTAAGGTGTTTCCACCATTCTTTCCTCCCAGTTACCAATTTCTCCATGTCAAGAACTTGGGCAGTTCAGTCCACAGGGGCCCCGGTTTGGAGGCAGCAGCACCCCTACAGTCCCTCCATGGCTGCCAGAAACTTCTGAGGTGGATCCGATGGGCTCTGATTGCCCCTTAATTATTTCCTGCCCTCAGGCATGTGGAGGCGGAGGATCTGCAGAGGTGGGGCAACCCTGAAAGGCAGAGAACACCGCCCCCAGAGCACAGCGTCCACCAGGCCTCTGGCACATCCGTGACCTGAGTTTTCGCCCAGGGTAAACCCTGGGGGAGGGTAGGGGGAGGGTCAGGTGCAGTCCCCACAGGGCGATGCTGGGCGGGGCCAGGACAGAGGGCTTTGGGACACTCGCAGACCCACAAGCGGCTCCTCCGTGACTTTGGAGGTGGCCCGAGCTGGGTTCCAGTCTGTGGCGTGTCGCAGTCCCTGGCCGGGACCCCTGTGCCTGGTGCCTGGTGGCGGTAGGGTACAGGAGGACACCACTGGGAGAGCAGCCAGCCCTCCTGTTTCTGCCCTGGCCCCAACCGGCACAGTGGCAGCTGGCCCTAAAGGGCACGTTCCCCTGCCAGGGTCTGGTTGGCCAGCTGTGGTTTCACCATGGCGAGGGCGGGGGGGCAGCGGGGCTCTGGCGGGGCAGCTGCCGGAGCAGTTCCTAACCATAACCGGTGGACTAGAACCAGGCTGGGACCGCAGGGCCAACTTGGGCCTCTGTCACTCCACACCTGGGCCACTCTGTGTAGAGCGGAGGACCCGCGGACCAAGCACCTGCACCGTCCTGCCCAACCGCCTGCCTGGTCTAGGCACACAGCTAGGGTAGAGAATGGAGGCGCAGGGCAGGCGGCGGCCAGTGAACCCCAAACCAAGGCGTGAGCCTAGCTGTTTCCACAGAACTGACGCGGCAAGGATGGATGGGGCACTTTGGAGCCACTGGAGGCTGGAAATACCTAAAGTCTCCATGAGGGCTGCTCTCTGCGTGGTTGTAGACATCTGTGAAAAGCACCTAGGATCCTCTCTCCTAGCTGGATGGATGCGTGTGACTGTGTACATTTCACTTATATGAAAAAGATACCATTTCGTGGAAGGCGCACCCCGCAGAACTTTGTGTACTGTGATACCACTTAGGGGGAAGTCGAGGGCCAGGTGCATTTTCTGGGAGCAGGTGCCTGGGGACAGTCAGGCAGGAGCATGCTCTAGGGGCCCACCCAGGACAGCCACCAGAGCAGGGGAAGGGAGGGCAAGGGGCCCAGGCCTGGCGTAGATGTTGTGGGGATGAGTGGCGGGGACCTGGAGCAGTGGCCAGAGGTCCTTGGCTGTTTGGAGCTACCTGACCAGCAGGGGAGTATGGGAGTGCTGGAGTGCTCGAGAGGGGTTGTGGGGAAGGGGCAAGCAGGCATTGCCTGGAAACACCTGTTGGCTTTTGATTCTTAGCCTCATGCAGGCAGGGGTTCTGTGACACTTGGCGGGGTAGTCCGACTGGGCTGGACGCTTTCTCACCTCGGACCAGAGCAGTTGTATGACGGTCAGATGTTCTCCTGGGCTGGTGGCCTGGGCTCTGGCCTAGGCCATTCCCTAGGGGCCATGGACAGCAATGAGACCTCTTTGGCCAGGGACATCTCTGATATTAACAGACATGCGCTGGGGAAAGGGACTTTCCCTGGGGATGCCATGGATTTGCCTGATGTCATCTCATCCCAGATACAGGTCAATAGACTCCTCCATGAGATCGAAACACTGGAGGCTGAAGTGACTCATTGGAAGAAGTTGTGCCAGTGTTCCACCCAGAGACCAAATACCATCGACCCAGAAACAGTGTGGAAACTGAAGAGCCACATCAGGGACCTAGAGCAGCTACGGATGCGGGAGATGGACAAACAACAGCTAGAAGTGGCGGTGTTGCAAAACGTCCACCAGCAGAAGCTAGCAGACCTCAATGACCGGTATCACAAACAACTAAGGGACTATCAACGATGGATGAAAGACCTGCAAAACCAAGACTCTGCCGGGAACATGAAAGATGACTTACTTCAGGAAAGGGAAACAGAGCTCAGAAGGTTGAAGCAACAACTTACACAAATGCAGCAGCTGAATGACAGTTTGAACAACATTGCTTTGGATCTCCGAGCAGGAAAGCAATAGTTGGTTTGGGAGCTCCAAGATGTAAGACATCAGCTGGAGGAATCTATTCTGCGCAACAACGAGGATTCTCTGGAAAACAACATTGCTGTGAGGGCTTTAAAAATAGAGAAAGGGCAGTTAGTGGCAAAATTGTGTTGGGCCAAAAGAAGCTGTTGGAAGAGACAAACAAGTCTGAGCAAATTCTCAAAGAATTGTCACCAGTAGAGCATGCACATTTCATTCAACTCGGTCAAGAGAAAGACCTGGAAATACTACACCTCAAAAAGAGGATCGAGCAGATGGACGCCGACCATCAAGAAACGAAGGAACTGTTGTCCTTTGCTTTGGAGGAGCAGAAGCAATTGCCACAAGGTGTCAGAGAGCAAGACATGTACATTGAAGAGCTTAGAGAAAGGCCAGAGCTTCAGGAGGAATTCGGTAAGTCAACCGAAAACTTAAGAAGCCGTGACACTTTACCCCCATCCGTGGAGGACAAAGACATGCGTCTCCCATCCATGACAGAGGAACATCCTCATGTGAACGGAGACCTGGAGCGCCTAACACAACAGAGTCACGCTCTCCCTCTGGTTCACCCTAAAATCCTAGAGGAGATTGTAGAGCTAGAGTGTGAGGTCTTTCAGCTCAACGAGTTAAAACATGATCTCGAGGAGAAAATAAAAGAACAGAAGATCATTCACAACCAGCAGCAGGGGAAGAGAGCACTGCTTCAGTCCTTACGAGTGGAAGGAGAAAGTGGACCGTCTTCAACACCAGCAGGAGGAGATGAACACTGAACACGCTCAGCTCCTTGCAGTGGAGGACGAAGCGATTCGGAATCTGCAAGTCACGCTAGAAGAGCTGAAAGTCCAGTTGACTGACAAAAGCCTGCAAATTCCAAGAGAACCCTGTGAGGATGAGGAAGGGAGGGCAAGCCAGCCTCTTCCCAGAGAGAATGGAATTGAAGACCGTGACCCATAAAGCCGAAATTCAAAGATTAGTCCAAGGAATCAAAGACTAGGAACTGGAGATGAAGCTTTTCACTGAACAGAACATCCGACTGACTGAGGAGGTGGATCGGCTCTCCAAAGGAGATTGGGAAACTCACTTGGATTATCCAGCAAAAGGATGTGGAGATTCAGGGTCTTTCCAGCAGAATCTCTGCAGCGTCTCACAGCCAGACGGGCATGTGGAACAACTTCGGCGGCAATTGCAAGAGTGTGCTTTGAAAAGCGAACAGGTCTTGGCCATCCTGAGTGAGAAGATGAGGAAGAATAGCCATCTGGAAAGGGACTATCACAAAGTGACCAATTGACTTGCTGCCAAAGAAGCAAACCTCCAGAGGATGCAAGAGGAAAATCAAAAACTGTCCACTAGTATTGAAAGCAGCAGCCAGGAGGTGTTTAGAGAAATGATTCGGAATTTGTGTCACATTATTCAAGAACAAGACTGAAAGTGGATGTGTTAAGCCAGAAATGTCAGACTTTATTGAAGATCCTGCAAACACCCAGCACTGGTCATGAGGTTTGAGGAGTTCGTATCCATCAGTTCCAGCAGCTTCTACAGGAACAGGACACATTATCAGAGGGAATGAAGATCATGGAAGAGTGGAAAGAGCAGGTGCTGACCATGGTCCAAAATATGAAGCCTGAGTCACCCCAGCTTCAGAGGATCTGCGACAACTCCAGGCGTGGGCTTTCAGCAACAGCGAGAACATTTTGAAACTCCAGACAACCTCTCTTGACCAGATCCAAACTTACTAAGGACATGAAATAAACTTACAGCAGCTGGAGAAGGAACTGGCAGACCATCAGCTCCACATCGGGGACCTTTGCAATGCCAAGGACCTCTTTTCAAGGAACCTTGATGTGATTTTCCTCCAGCCCTCCAGCAACTCTCTGAAGGCCGTGAAATCTGACCTAGTGAGTGAATCTTCTCAGGTGCTCCAAGAGGAGGTAGAAGAGCTCAGAAAATCAGGGCAAGGAAAAGATACAATGATTCGAGCCCTCCAGGAAGATCAGCAGAGATGGATTGCTTCAGGGGCTGCCATGGGGGAAGGAGAAGGCAAACCACAGGAACACACCGATTCCATTCCAACCTGGAGTAGCTGAAGGAGAAACAAGCCATACTACAAAACTTACTTCAGGCTCAGGAGCTCCGAATCCAAGCGAAAAATGAGGAACTGCTTTCTTCACAGGAGAAACTCAGTGGCCAACTGAGAATGAGCTGCTGAGGCAGGCAGTCACCAATCTGAAGGAGAGGATAGCAGGTTTTGAAATGGATGTGTGTCGGCTGAAAGAGGAAAATGCAAAGATCGTGGAAACATCTAGAGAAAAGGAAATGGAAAATCAGGCATTGCAAGAGACAAATCAGCTGCTTTCAATAATGCGGAGAGAGGAGGCATCCCAGCATGGTGCGATGAAAGAGAAGGCACTTGCGTTGGAGCAACTGTTGCAAGAGAAAGAACAGGGCGAGACTGGGGAATAGAACCTGCCTGTTGATGCTGTTCAGTCAATGCAAGAAAAGACAGTTGTGTGTCAACAGGATAGAGATGACGTCGTGTTGGCACTGAAACAGAAAGAAATGGAAACCTGTGCCCTCCAGAAGGAGGTTCACCAGTTACGTGAGAGAGAATTGCTCCTAACCCAGGAGCTGGAGAGAAGGTGGCACCTTGATGCAGAAGCCGAAGATTCTCATCACCAGAAAGCTTTGGCTTCAGAAGACCAAGTGGCTCAGCTAAGAGAGGAAGTGATGGGCTTGCAGGGAAAACTCGTTTTGTCTTCTGCTGCCATGGAAAAGGCCAGCCATGGAGCCAGTCTGCAACTAGAGTCGCCGTGGGAACAGTTGCATGTGGTCACCTAGCAGAAGGAGGAAGCTGCGCTCAGTCTTGCTGCCTCCCAGCAAGAGGGAAGGCACTATGATCGAAGACTAGCAAATCTCAAGCTGGAACTGGCTGAATGGGTGGAAAAGGCAGACACTCTAGAAGGAAAACTGAAGTTGTTACAGGTATGATTGCATCAAACAAATGCCAAATTGGAGGTGAAGGAAGACCAACTCCAAGAGTTCAAGAAACAGAATGAGGTCCAGCAGGAAATACTGGAGGACACAGAAGAAACTGATGACCTTAGTAAGTAACTACGAAGAAATGGTGGAGAAAACCCTCCTAAGGAGACTCTTCGTGGAATCTTTCCAGGCAGCTGATGCGGAAAAGCAGGAAGCATTGAGGTTGATGGCAAGCACGCTGGGGATCCAAGAAGACCAGCTGCAGCAGCTGCGCAGTCAAGAGCCTGTGGGTGTGCCCAGCGGGGTGACTGGAGGGTCTGGATCCCCAAGTGCCCCCAACACACCTGTGAAGCCAAATCACCAAGCTGTGGCCAATCATTCTTTTCCAGGACTTTTCATCCAGTTTCTAGTAGTGGAATCTCATTCAGCTTTTCCAACGCCCAAACCCTCTGCTCATGATGTGAAGCCCCCAGATTTAGGAGGGAGGATAAAACTGGCTAAGAAACAAGGCCCATGATGGACTTAATGCTACCCTGGGATCCACACCCTGAAAAAAAGATGTCAAGCCCTGTGCCACAGCTGTGTCTCCTATTAACCCATCTGGACTGGAAATGGATGGATTGGAGCACCTTCTTCTAAATGCTGTCACTAATGCTTTACCCTATATACTGTCACCTGCCAAGAAGGTTGGAACGGCAGCCAAAGACCCCTCAAAGAAATAGACGATTGTCAAGCCAGAGATGAGACCACGCTTTGAAGATCTCAAGTCACTCTGTGTGCCTACCTTATCACCAAAAGTCTTTTTTTTTTTTAAGATTTTATTTATTTATTTGACAGACAGATCACAAGCAGGCAGAGAGGCAGGCGGGGTGGGGGGGAGCAGGATCCCTGCTGAGTAGAGAGCCGGATGTAGGGCTCAATCCCAGGACCCTGGGATCATGATCTGAGCCAAAGGCAGAGGCTTTAACCCACTGAGCCACCCAGGTGCTTATCCTTTTTCAAAACATAAAATATTTGCAGTTTTGCTTTCAATTAATAAACATATTCTTTTATGACTCAACAAAAAAGGGGTCTTTTTAAAAAAAATTTATTTATTTATTTATTTGACAGACAAGGGATCACAAGTAGGCAGATAGGCAGGCAGAGAGAGAGAGGGGGAAGCAGGCTCTCCACTGAGCAGAGAGCCTGATGCAGGGCTTGATCCCAGGACCCTGAGATCATGACCTGAGCCGAAGGCAGAGGCTTAACCCACTGAGCCACCCAGGCGCCCCCAAAAAGGGGTCTTTTAATGACTGCAGAAGTATTCATGAAAGTGAAAACAGTGGTGGCTTCTTTTTTTTTAATTAAGATTTTATTTCTTTATTTTTTTGACAGGAATTGAGGGCACATGAACAGGGGGAGCAGCAGAGGGAGAGAGAGAAGCAGGCTACCCACCGAGCAGGGATCCTGACCTGTGGCCTGATTCCAGGACCCCAGGATCATGACCTGAGCCAAAGTCAGATGCTTACCTGACTGAACCACCCAGATGCCACAACAGTGGTGAATTTTTTGTGAGAGTAGACATTGGTGGGTTTGAAGGCTGTGGTCAAAGGATTCTTCCAATAATGTTTATAATACTTTAAGGTTTTTACAAGGGTCAGGTGTCTATGTATACCTTATGTAGGGAACACATCAACTTGTTTTAGTGTTCCAAATTTATCAAATATATGAGCACACACTCTTTATGTGGGAAACGAGGGGAATAGCATGAAAGTACAAGAAGAATATAAGGTTAAAAAAAATGCAAGTTCGCTTTTCCCAAGTAAGTCTCATTTCTCTTAGTTTATTTTTTTTAATCATTTCCTTTTCTGTTGTCTGGAAAAGCACTCTATGGGTAACTTGATTTCTTTGGGCCTTATGCATATTTGCTTATTTACGAGTATAGTATTCTCTGACTTGCTTTTTTTTTTCTTCTCCCAAATCACTCTGCCTTAGAGACCATTTGAAATGGGAATGAATTCCATCTTATTCTTTAAATGAAAACCCAGCAGCTTATGGTCCTACCCTAAATTATATAAATAGCTCCTCCTGATTAGCCTTTAAGCAGTTTTTACCTGGAATGTCCATGGTCAACTCCTTTGTTCATTTCTTCAAAACCCCTTCAAATCTTCATTTGCCCTTTGAGGCGAATTGCTCCAATATACCTTGGAAAGGATCCACTTGGATTTCCTTAAGGGCCTCATTCCATTAATTTTCCATTCTGCTGTACCTTCAGCCTACCAATTATGGTAATTCCTTCCCCGCCTTCCTGTTGTCAGTGCTCTGATTCACCCACTCCTGTCTCAGACTGGTGCAGTCGACTCCCTACAGATCTTGCTGGTTCCACTCTTGGCCTCCCTTGAATCCATTCTGCACACTGCTGTCAGGGTGAACTGAGATGAAAATGTGATGTTCCTTAACTGCTGTAATTATTAGAGGGTTTCCCCAACTGCCTGGAGTTTGACCTTTAAGAGACCATCCAAGCCCTTGCCTTTGTGGCCTTCCTTCCTCTTCATCATTCACATAAAGGCCACCCTTTAGCTCCAGGTGAATTCTTGCAAGCCCCAAATAGATTATTATCCACACAACCTCAAGTCCATGAGCCTCATCATTGTGCCTTGACAAAGGTACAAGTGAGAAAGATTTCACTCTCTTCTTCACCCGTTGGTGAAGGGAGTGATTCCCATCCTACAGTTATGGGATGTCTGGATGCTGCACAGCTGAGATCCACTGTAATTTATTACCCACCTATACTCATGGCCCAGGGAAGGAGGACACACACACCATGCAGGACCACAGGGGACGTTGCACCGAGGAACAGAATGAACAAGGGCTGTGGATGCAGGCTATGTAGTAACAGGAGAGTGAAGGTGAACCCTACTTCCTGCAGGAGGGGATGATGGGCTTGCTGGGTCATTCCACAGGCTGCCAGGGAACTGGAGCTTACTTGGGAGAAACTGTGCCTGGTCCCTGAGCTAAGGAGGGCTTGTTGGCCAGGGGATCTGATCTGTGGGAGAATAGTGGAAAGGGAACATGGGAGTGAGGCCATTTGAGGCCCTCTGAAGTTACCGGATGCCAAGACAACACTTCGTATTGAATCTTAATCTCAGGCTTTCCATCACAGTGGACTCTGATGTTTGGACATCAATTTCAACCTGAGAGTCTTTTTTTTTTTTTTTAATTTTTATTTTTTTATAAACAATTTTTTATCCCCAGGGGTACATGTCTGTGAATCGCCAGGTTTACACACTTCACAGCACTAACCATAGCACATACCCTCCCCAATGTCCATTCCCCCACCCACCTTTCCCGACCCCCTCCCCCCAGCAACCCTCAGTTTGTTTTGTGAGATTAAGAGTCACTTATGG
>PISX010018063.1:26484-41746 GCA_004024625.1 Mellivora capensis | reverse complement strand
TAATAGTTTTCTTATGTAATTGGCTGCTCCCATATTGGGGGCATAGATATTTACAATTGTTAGATCATCTTGGTGGATAGTCCCTTTAAGAATGATGTAGTGTCCTTCTGTATCTCTGACTACAGTCTTTAGTTTAAAATCTAATTTATCTGATATGAGAATCACTACCCTGGCCTTCTTTTGAGGCCCATTGGCATGACAGATGTTTCTCCATCCCTTCACTTTCAATCTGGGTGTATCCTTAGGTTTGAAATGGGTATCCTGTAGACAACATATGGATGGGTCCTGTTGTTGTATCCAATCTGCAACCCTGTGTCGTTTTATGGGCACATTTAGGCCATTCACCTTGAGAGTGATTATTGATAGATACGTTTTTAATGACATCGTGTTACCTTTGAAGTCTTTCTTTCTGTAGATTGTCTCTATATTTCTGTACAATGATATTCCTAGGATTTTCCTCTTTTATAGAACTCCCCTTAATATTTCCTGCAGTGTCGGCTTGGTGGTCGCATGCTCTTTTAAGCCTTGCCGGTCTTGGAAACTCTTTATCTCTCCATCCATTTTGAAAGTCAGTCTTGCTGGATAAAGTATTCTTGGCTGCATGTTTTTCTCATTTAGTGTCCTGAATATATCTTGCCAGCCCTTTCTGGCTTGCCAGGTTGCTGTGGACACATCTGACGTTATTCAGATGGGCTTTCCTCTGTACGTAAGGAGCTTCTTTGTCCTAGCTGCCTTCAAGAGAGTGTCTCTAGAATTATAACTCCTCATTCTTACTATTAGGTGTCTCGAGGTTTTTCGAGAATCTAAAATCTTGGCAGGGGACCGTTCTGCCTCTAGTACACGAACGCTGTTTCAATTTGCGATATTCAGGAAATTTTCAGGAAGAACGTGTTCCACAATATCTTCTAGACTTCTTTCTTTCTCCTCCCCTTCAGGTATTCTAATAATTCTGACATTGGAACATTTCATGGCATCATTTATTTCCCTGATTCTGTTTTCGTGGCTTCTAAGCTGTTTGTTCCAGGCTTCCTCCTGATCCTATCAGGATCTATCTGTTTGTCCTCCAGATCACTAATTCTATCTTCTTCTGTCTCAGTTACCCTAGCTTTTAGAGAATTTAGATCAGATTGGAACTCATTGAGAGCCTTGTGAACATCATCCCTGGTGGCTTTCAGTTCTGCCCTAATATTGTGAACATCATCCCTGGTGGCTTTCAGTTCTGCCCTAATCAATTCCGTTTGGTCATCCATGGCTTTCTCCAACCTAGCTATTGCCTGGATAATTGTTAGCCTGAATTCCCTTTCCGACATAATTTCTATGTCGGTAGCCATTAGCTCTGTTGCAGAAGGCCCATCCTCTGAATTTTTCTTCTGCTGGGCATTCCTCCTCCTAGTCATTTTGGTGAGAGATGACTGAATGGTTGTAGCTGGATGTATCGACCTTGGTGCAGTGAAGGTGCACCCTGGAATGCTTCTGAGCAATCAAGAGTCCCCACCCAAATGAAAGAAAAAAAGAGAGAGAGAAAGCAGAAAAAGAGAGAGAGAGAGAGAGAGAGAGAGGAAAAAGAAAGAAGGATAAAAGAGAAGGCTCAGCCCAAATGGGCCCCAAGGTAAGGTTTGTGAAGTATACAAACAAATACAAACAAACAAAAAAGACTGATAAAAGTATATGACAAGAGAAGAAAAAAATATATACATATATATGTAGAAGCAAAACAAAGAAACAAACAAACAAACAAACAAACAAAAGAACCTCGTCAAAAAGAACCCTAAGTATAAGATTTATAGACTACCAGGACAAACACAAATACACAGAAACAAACACAAATACACAGAAACACTGGTAGGAGAAAAAGATGGGAGAGTGGTTGTAAATTCTCAGTGTGGGCGAGGAAGGTTATTTTGATTCTTCCTGGATGTATCTTGATATCTTTTTTAAAGGACACAACTTTCCTAAGATAACAGGGGATTAAAAATTGGTTTATCTATAGGGGTAGCATTGATTGGGGAAAGGGGATTACCTTGAAGTTTAACTCTATATGAATATTGGCAAATAAAAATAAAGAAAAGAATGATCTAAACTAAACTAAAGTAAAATTTTTTTTAAATTTTAAAAAATAGAAAAACAAAAGAAAAACATGGGTATATGTATCAAAAAGTTCTGGTTAAAAGGTTATTATGGAATTTGATGTACTGGAAATCTCACTGTGATGGTAAATAGGCTAAAAAAATCTATACAAAAAAATAAAAAAGATTAAAAAAAACTAAAAAAATCTATATAAAAAAATAAAAAAGATTAAAAAAAATTAAAAATAAAAAAGATTAAAAAAAATTAAAAATACACCCAGATTGAAAGTAAAAAATTAATTAAAAAAATTTTAAAAAAAAGATTAAAAAAAAAATTAAAAAGATTAAAAAAATTAAAAAAAAAAAAAATGAACCAGAATAGTGGGAACGAATTAAAAATTAAACATTGTATCTATGAAGTGGTAGTGATTGTTCTCTTCTCATTTTTTTTTTTTTCCCCCCGGTTGGCTTTCTGGGGGAGGGGCCTTCCATGTGGGTTTTCAGGCAGTGTTTCCTGAGTTAAGTCCTCCCGCCCCCCTCAAGGGGGTGGGCTGTGAGGAAACCGACCCTTCAGGCTTTTGTTTTCTGGAGGTTTTTATGTCTGTTCGTTTGTTTTCTCTCCCCTTGGCTGTGCCCGAAGGTTCTTGGAGATTTAGAGGAAAACAAATTGCACCCAGACCTCCCTCTCAGAGAGAAGCCTCAGTCTGCTCCCCTCTGGGTGCTGCAGAGCACATAAGTTCCCCCTTGGCCGCTGGCAGAGCAAGTTCTGAGTCACGGTCCCTGGGGACACAGGAACTCCTGCTTTGTACCCAAAACCACGACAGCAGCGGCTGTCTGGGCAGCTCCGGACGGCCCAGAGAGTTTCCAAGTAGCGATTGCGCACTGAGATTTTCCCGCTGGCCTGGGCTGGGAGTGCCTGGTCTTTCCGGGTCCGAGAGCGCTGGGAGGGCCGGGCTGGCTCCTGCGTGCACCTCTCTCAGGGGAGAGTGTGGGGCACGTGCGTCTCAGGCTCTGCTAGCACGGCGCAGCACTCGCGTGGAAGAGTGCAAAAAGGCTATGTTTCTGCCAGCTGGCGATGCTCCCAGCCCCTCACTGGACCCCAGATGTTATCAGGCGCACTGGTGGCTCGGGGACCAAGACCTGGTTTCTCTGCTGCACTCTCTCTGGCTCAGCGTCAGGTTAGCTGTCCCAAGTCCGGGGACTTTGCCCCTGTCCCTAACTGCCCTGATTCCCTCAATTTCCCCCAGCGATCCTTTGCTCTTTTTGAGTGCTTTCTACCAGACTCCAAGTTATTGCTGGTCCCCAGATGCAGGAGACTCTCGTTATTGGGGTATTACTTCCCAATGCGTCTCCTCTGGTGGCTCCCTCCCCCTTTAGTTTATCTTCCGATACCAGTCCGACATTCCCACTCCGCTTTACCTGCGCACTGGCGTCTTCTGCCCCCGTAGAGATCCAGACGTGTAGAATTCTGATCTCAGGCTGATTTCATGGGTGATCGGAGTTCCTTGGTAGGTAATCAGCTCACTTTAGGGGACAGGTTGAAAAGGAGCCTCCTCCTAGTTCCCCGCCATCTTGTCTCTCGAGGCTTTCAGTTTTTTATAATACTCTTAATTTGTGGACCACTAAGAAAACACACTTCTAGCTAAATTGTGATGGCCTTTTGGTTGTAAGACACGTATCCCAATTTCAGAAATATTGTGCTTTCCATATGCTAGCTGCTGCTATAAGTACCACAGAAGGATTAATGCATTCACATACAAAACAACCCTATAAGAGAGGCACTATGACCACCATCACCACCATCCCTACTTAAGTGATGGAGAGACTGAACTACCATGGGGTTAAGTGGCTTTCCCAGGTCACACAGCTAATACAAATTGTGACCAAGCTAATAAGCGACCAAAATGGGAATGTGTGGTTTGCAGTGAGCATGCTCCTTGCTCTCCGCTCTGCCATCAGGGCCCCAATGGTGCAGCTGACAAGCAGGCTTGTGTCTTGGGGAACACAGAGAGGAGGTATGGTGGGCAGACCAACCCAAGAGACTTCCCTTGTGGAGGGTGCAGTCAGCTAGGAAGTTGGAGAAAGTGAATGGGTCAGTATTTGAGGGTGTGATTGGCAATATGGAGCTGTAGTGAGCCTTTGCACAGGTATGATTGGTGTGTGCCTAGACACAACTCCTTAAGGCCAACTGTCCCCTGCTTATACAGTGATGTCTTAGTCAGGGCGTGGCTCCTCCTTCACCTCTATGGCATTGGGGTCTTATGGGCAAGTCTCCAATTCTCTGAGCCCAGATTGCTCATCTAGAAATGCAGACCTGCCTTGCAAGGCTCATTGAGGATGTCCTAAACACTGTGGGTAAAGAACCTAGTGGAAAAAAAAAATAGCACCTAATGGTAGGTGTCATCCTACCTTTAGGTAGGATGTCATTCCTACAGGTAGGAAGTCATCAATAAAATGTAGCTCATTATTACTTTTGAGAGACCTAGAAGCCAGTAGCCCCAGGAATGTGATTCTCCTACTTGTTAATAAACCCGCTAGCTTCAAAATGTTGGCCAGATCAATGAGAACCTGCAGCGCATATCCTGGATCCCAGGAGCGGCTTTCAATATTCACATATAAGCTAAGGGCCAAAAGGAATTTAATCTGGTTTGTTACAACTCTGTGAAGACAGAGTAGATCCCAATGTCAATTTTATTGTCATCTACATTTCCCTTAATGAAGTCTTCTGTGTTTTGATTTTCTTGGTGATTTGTGTTACTGACAAATTCTGTGAAATTTAAAAAGAATGAACTTCAAATCTCTATGACAAAGAAAAAAAGAAAAGAAAAGAAAAATATTCAGTCTATCTACATGGCTCCCAGCAGTCAGTTTGAATATCTTTATTCTCCTCACTGAATGTAATGATTCTCTTCAAATCATATGAGAACATGAGTGTGTCTAGCATAATCTCTAGATACAGTAGGTTTTTTTTTTGATTGACATGAAAAGGAGTATAAAGAAAAGAGGGAATACCTGAAGAAACTTCTAGAAATAATTTGCAAGTTTGTGTTTTCCACGGGAGTGGTGATAATGCATATTTTTCTACATTTTCCTCTTATAGTCATTGGCTATTTATTCAATTGCTGCCATTTATAGTATGTGTTAGGCAGTGTGCAAGGTATTGGGAGCACCACAGCTGTGCAGCCCAGCCCTGCACTCCAGGAGCTCAGGGGAATGGAGGTACGGTGAGAGGCCCACTCATGTGCTAAGTGCCATGAGAGAGCTGTCATGAGCCTTAAGGTCATTCCTGCAGGTCACTCTGACAACGCTGCACCTGAGGGGAGGGAGCACAGTTGGGAACTGTCACATGAAAAAGGATCCAGACAGAATTTTTGTTTTGTCCATGCTGCGCTAAAGGTATGGGATCAGGGCTTAAGGTAGGAATCCAGTTCCAAGACTGCTGTCTCCTAGAGCACCACGTCACACAAGACTCACAAACACACATACATACACACACATGCTTACAAACACACACGTTTACAACACACAGGCTCACAACACACATGCTCACAAATGCATGAGCACATACATTCACAAATACACACACACTCATAAACACCCAGCCACAAACACACGCAGGCTCACAAACACATACAAACACATGCTCATAACACACACTCACAAACACACATGCTTCCAAACACCCTCACTGCAAGGGCAGCTGGCTACAGAGCTCTGCCAGAACTCCCCCAGTTTTAACACTGACAGCCCAAGTCCCAGGGAACCCTTCACTGTCCAGCAAATCTGGAAGGTTGGTCACCACTGTCCACCTGCTCAAAGCTCGGCCCCTTCCTCCAGCTCTGATCAGGCATCCCTTCCCTCATACCTCCTTTCCCCTAATGCAGAGCTTCTCAAGCTTCAAAGTACACAAAACTAAGGGCATGGAAAAATATGGACTCCTTGATCCACTTGCTGAATGTCCATTAGGTAGGTCTGGGGTGAGGCTAGGGAACTTTATGCCTAGGCAGCCCCCAAATGAGTCTGAATCCATCTGTTCTTCAAACAACACTAACCAGAGCAATGCCTTCTAGGAGCTAATGGTATGGAGCAAACTCTCAGGAAGGCATTCCCCAAGCATCATCTGATCAAACCTCGATGCTGGCCCCACAAACCTCCTGGTAAGCCAAGACCCAGCCAGGGATTTCAGAGAAGGCACGGGAAGAGGGAGATGAGGAACCCCAGGCTCTATTACGGCAAATGTTCTTTCAAAATACAGTACTTTATGCAGCTTGAATGTCCAATGATGCATAAATGAGTAAGCAAAATGTGGTGTGGCCAAACAATAGAATACTACTCAGCCTTAAAAAGGAAGGAAATTCTGTCACATGCTACAATATGAGCAAACTTTGAGGACCTTACACTAAGTAAACTAAGCCAGACACAAAAGGGCAAATTTATGATTCCACTTATTTGGTACCTAAAATCATCAAATTCATTGAGTCCGAGAGCAGATCGGAGATCCTCTAGAGATACAGGAGATCGTTGGTGTTGATGGCCTCACATCAGTGTAAGTATACTTAATGCAAGTGGACTATACCCATAACATGGTTAAAATAGTAAATTTTATGTTGTTTATTTATCACAATTCAAAATAAAAGATTTTTTAAAAATGAAATGCCCACACTCAAAGCTTCACTGCCAATGTGACAAACATGCTCTCAGCAGGGCTCTTTTTCACAAAATCCAAAGGCCACCACTCTCTGGAGATTTATTTTTTTATTTGAGAGAGAGCGCACACATGTGCAAGTGCTAGGGGGGAAGGGCAGAGAGAAGGAGAAGGAGAAGGAGAGAAACTTAAACAGACTCTGCGCTGAGCATGGAGCCCACCCTGAAAGGAAAAAGTCAAACCATCTGCCATCATTAGATGTTTAGCTCACTTTTATCCCACCTGACAAAAAAGTTCCAAGAATACTAACAGCCTTTTTCAAAGAAATCCATTGGCTGAGAGAAGACTAAGGATTAGTCTCAGGGTTAGATCTCACCACCCTGAGATCATGACTTGAGATGAAACCAAGAGTCAGATGCTTAACCAACTGCGCCACCCAGGCACCCTGCCACCACTCTTTATAGTGACATTATTTTGCAGGAGAATCAACTCTGATTTGATTCCAATAATGAGGCTGACATAAGATGAAATATATTCCATCAAAGCTTTTCCCTTGAAGAAAACTTATCAAGAAAATTTACCTGGTACTGGCTTTTTCTTTTCTCTAATATTGGCAGAAAAAGTCAAACCATCTGCCATCATTAGATGTTTAGCTCACTTTTATCCCACCTGACAAAAAAGTTCCAAGAATACTGACAGCCTTTTTCAAAGAAATCCATTGGCTGAGAGAAGACTAAGGAGCAGGATTTCATAATGCACATGAAAATTCTTAAATGAATGGGATTTTGCAAAGAATACCTTAAATCTAACTGCTAAGGAAGCTAAACAACTCCCCAGAGAAATCTTTACATCTCCCAACATCTGTTCCTAAAATTGTCATTAAGCATTTGCTCATGTGAGTGAAGAGCCCCTTGAAGTTGTGCTTTTAAGAAATCTAAAGATAAAATCATACAGAAACAAGGAACTCCTCCTGGCAGAATCAATTCTAGATTAAATTCACTCATACTGGAGGAAACTAGTTTTCCACATTTGAGATCATTGATATGAGAAAAGGGCCCTTTTTTGGGCTTTTGCAGAAGTGCTAAGTAACATTATGAGCCGAGGGATTTAAAGAGGGGTCTCTGATGGTTATAACCTTATTAGGATTCTGATTTACCTTCTGGGCTATTTCACTTGCTTCCAAAGCTTGTTTATTAACTTAGAATTCTAATAAGGCCCAAACTTAGGGGCAAAGAGGGACATCAACTTCGTCAGCCGTGCTCCCTTCCATCAGTGCTGGGTTTCAATGAGGAAGATCATGTCCCATCATCATGTAGAAACCACTTAAAAGTATAAATCTGAACAAAAATCAACACGGCTCCACTAATGCTTCAGCAAAACTCTATTTTAAGTAACCTTTTCCTCTCTTCTGCAAACCTCCCTTCCTCCCCTTCTTAGCCTTTTGTTTCAGGAAACCTGGAAGACCCTGGAAAATATTAAGGAGGCTGGCAGCACCCCACAGTTCCTGCTGAAACCGGCTAGATCCTATGTTTCCCTGTAAACCTTCCCAGTCCCTTCCCCTGGGAGAGCTCACAGTTTTTTAAATACCATAGCCTGCTGCAGTCTCCTTTGCCTGGCAAAGCAATAAAGCTATTGTTCCTCTTTATCCCAAACTCTGTCATGACATTATGTTTTTTCCCCAAAGCACAGAGGTCGGTTTTCAACAATGTCAAAGGGACCTCTGTCAAGCACATTAAAAATTGATACTCACTTTCACAGCTCAGCTCACAAGTATATGACATTTATTTCTGTCTAATTACAGAACAGCATTTTTATCAAAATAAATGTGATTGCATTGTCATATCCAACTGACATGAAGAGGTCAGTAGAAATGCTCAGTTGGTGGGAACCCATGTCTGCAATATGACATTCTCTGAGAGCAGATGTGTTGAGTTTGGACATTTCCTCCTTATACTTCTTTATCCTGGTCATCTTCAGAGATAACCTGATGTCAGGTGTCTCTTTATCCCAGGTCTATTGGTGTTAAGCATCATTATCAATCATGTTTTGTTGTCAGTTCTTAGAAGATGATTTTGGAGGATTATTCTTTTTTTATTTAAATTCAATTAGCCAATGTATATGATTATTCTCTTAATAATTTCTAAACCAAGAGTTAACAAATTACAGCCAGAAACCAAGCCACACTCACTGCCTATTTTTGTATGTAAACTTTTATTGGAAAATATGTATACCCAACTATTTTTCTGTGTCTTCAGCTGCTATCTTGCTATAACCTCAGAGTTGAGTATTTGGGACAGACTGCATGGCTGATAAGGCCTAAAATATATACTAGCTGCCCTATGCAGAAAAAATTCACCATGGGAAAAAATGAAAAGATAACTTACACTAGTATAGGTAAAACATAATATACTATGTTTGCATTTGAGGCAAAGAATATAAAACTTAATGAATTTATATGTTTATTTCTCCTTATTATTTCTCTTTTAACCTCTATATTTCTCAAATATAGTATAATAAAAATGTAAAATTATGTTAACAGGGAAAAGATTTGATATAATTTATTTGCTACACAGGAAATGTCATAATGTTATTTGAAGTTAGACTAAAAAGTTCTGTATTGTAAATCTTAGGGCAACAACTCAAGACATTTCTTAAAAGAAGATAGACAATAATTCCATAGTGGAAATAAAATGAAATCATAAGTAACTGTGGAGTAATTAACACACAGATCTAAAGGCTGAGAGATTTTTCAGAGAAATGAGTTAAATATCAAGAAGAACTATTATATTCTAAGAACTATTATAGTTGGGTGGGGGACGGGCGGGGGATGGGCGAGAAAAGAAAAAAAGAGAACTATTATATTTAATCTTCACATAATATTGGCTGAAATAAACTATTACATTTGCTGTATGAATCAATCTACACAAGTTCATACAGAACACAAAAAGAAATGAAAGCCGGGTGAACTGAAGTGTTTTCAGACACAGGGGAAATTGAAGGCTGTCTTTTTTTTTTTTTTTTTAAGATTTTATTTATTTATTTGTCAGAGACAGAGGGAGAGAGAGTAAGCGAGCACAGGCAGACAGAGTGGCAGGCAGAGGCAGAGGGAGAAGCAGGCTTCCTGCCTAGCAAGGAGCCTGATGTGGGACTCGATCCCAGGATGCTGGGATCCTGACCTGAGCCGAAGGCAGCTGCTTAACCAACTGAGCCACCCAGGCATCCTGAAGGCTGTCTTTTCACAGGAGAAGATAGTAGGTGAAGTTTTCTTTTTTTTTTTTCAGTGTTCCAAGATTCATTGTTTATGTACCACACCCATTGCTCCACACAATATGTGTCCTCCTTAATACCCACCAGGCTCACCCATCCCCCTACCTGCCTCGCCAAATGATAATTGACTTTCTCTGCTTGACTTATTTCACTCAGCATAATCTCCTCCAGTCCTGTCCATGTTGATACAACAATTGGGTTTTCATCCTTCCTGATGGCTGAGTAATATTCCATAATATTCCAATGGAATGAGTAATATTTCATTCCATTATTCATCATCATTAGCCATCAGGGAAATTCAACTCAAAACCAATATTGAGATGCCCCCTTACACCAGTTAGAACGGCCAAAATTAACAAGACAGGGAACAACGTGTGTTGGAGAGGATGTGGAAAAAGGGGAATCCTCTTACACTGTGGATGGGAATGCAAATTGGTGCAGCCACTTTGGAAAACAGTTTGGAGATTTCTCAGAAAATTAAAAACAGAGCTACCCTATGACCCCGCAATTGCAGTACTGGGTATTTACCCCAAAGATACAGATGTGGTGAAAAGAAGCGGCACATGCACACTAATGTTCATAGCAGCAATGGCCACAGTCACCAAACTGTGGAAAGAATCAAAATGGCCTTTAACAGACGAATGGATAAAGAAGAGGTGAGGTTATCTTGAGGCCACCCGAGCTGGAGAGAAGTACTGGTTAACTTACCAGAAATAAAACCAGCAACAGTGACCTCTAGAGCCGAGGTGAGGGATTGGCTGCCTTGGGTAGGTACAGATAGCATCACCGTGCAGCTGGGGGCAAACGGTACTTCCTAACAGGAGTGTAGAATAAACCCAGAGAAAATATAAACAGAGATACGTTCCAAATTCTTTCAAAGGAAAATTTCTCAAGCTCCTGGGAAACCTAGTCGGTGAATACAGTACTGATCAGTGAGAGCTTGGAACAGCTAGAGAATTAAGGATGACCTCTAGCTGTTGCGCCCAGGAAGGGGTTTGTGAAAGGACAGGATTCTAGGCTCACCAGCTAATATTCCAATGGGTGGTGGGCTTTCACAGGCTAGCAGGAGGTGCCACCAACTGTGATATGTAGGGCTGCATGACAATGGTCTATATCTGAAAGCATCAGTGCACATACAGCAAGGTGGGACATTTGGAGGCTTTGAACCTCTGCAGAGCAGGGACAGTGCCTTATTCAACATGTTCCAAAACACTTACCGAAACTGACTTGCTCAAAATTCGCTCTCAGTAAACACCTACTGGATTAAGTTATATTGGAATCGATCTTTGCCAGTTGTTCTGTGAAAATATCCGAATTCAAAAAAAGCAAGATATATGTCTATATGTCTATATTTAAGGGCAGTAACATTCTCTGAATGACAAAGCTAGAGACAAGTAAACCTTACATCTTCTTTTCATAGTTTGTTGATTCATCCAGTAAATATATATCAATTACCTACTTATATCTGGTGCAATGCTGTGCACTACAGATGAAATAATGAGTGGTCTCTGATCAAATAGACTTACAGTCTTGTAAGGGAAACAGGTAAAGTATTATAATACAAGGGTATAATTCATATATTATGACTGAGAAAAAATAATAATAAACACACAAGCCTATAGAACCTATAGCTCTAAATAGTCTTTGAAATGCTCTTAAGTACAGATACTTTACCTCTATTCCATAGTACTGTTGAGAATATCTATCTTCTATGAAACTGTTCTGCTTGAGATATATCTTGTGTTTTTTTCATCTGTCAACTGCTAGGGACTATATCCTGTGTGGTGGAGTTCTCTTGTTTACCATATAAATCAATGATCATAATGATGTTACATCTTTGTAAATTTGTCAGTGTAAATATGTGTGTGTGTTTAGGGACTATTCAGCAAATATGTGCCTTTGCTTCCTCGGGGAGTTTAAAATGTGTAGCAGCATCAGAAATCACCACAAGCTGTGTACAGAGGCTAAAAATGGTATTTGCTTAATTTTACAGATGCCAAGCTTCTGAGCCAAATTATTCTGATTCTGATTCCTGGAGTTTGAAGAAGGATAAACCACCACCTTCCGTTTTATAGACAAAGAAAGGTTCAGATTTCACTCCAGGTGGGCCCCATCTGCAACTTCCTTCGTGTTTAGTGTTGTCTTCGAAGCACTTAAACCCGGGCTGGAGAAGAGGAGCCCACTAATGTCACTTTACATACACTTGTAATCCACCCCGTCTCTTTTTGGCTTGTTATTGGTCCTACCTAGAATGAGGCTAAAACATTCATTCAACCAAGACCTGTGACTTGCCTGCTTTCTGTTACACAGTGGGCTCAGCTTATGAGACACCCATAACTTAAATGCAAACATTTGTATTTCATTCCTCAATTAATTTACCAAACCTGATGCCTTCCCACCCTGGAAGGTGCCTGGAACAACAAACCCCATTCTTGCCCAATCTCCCCGTGCAAGAAGGGGATTGATTTTTGTCAATACAGTGGTCAGTGAATCAGTTGGTCTTTCCAGTCCAGGGAGGATCATGAAGAACCAGCCTCAGAAGTGAGTGGGAAACCAAGAGATCCCTCTGGAGCCTGAGAAACTTTCATGTCCCCACATACAAGCAAATCAGCACTAATCTGTAGTTTTAATTCAAAAAACGTGCTCCTTTTTCAAATCTGATTTGAATGACAAGACTTCAATTTAAATGATTCTTTGGATTTGCCCATCTGTCGAATAAGGAAAAGTGTAGCATAAGTTGTAATCAATTTCACACTATGCGGAAAGAAAGTCATAAACCATGGTTCTCCCAATGTGGATTATACATCATGATTGAACAGTTGCAATACCTGAGCAGACTTCCCCAGTGAAAAATGTTAACGGGATGACATAAAATGTACCAAATTCATCAACTTGTTCCTGCCAAAAGTAGTCAGACTAATTATTTTGGTGTTTACAGAAGATTGGATTTTTCAACTTTTTTTTCCAACTGTTTCTTTTGGTATATACACATGGCCTATGATGAACATTTATGAGTCATTTAATGACAATGTTGAATGACTTTCAACCACTGACAAATTTAACTTTTTCTTCTTTAACCACACTGTGAATGCATCGATGAAGACAGGGAGGGAGAGGGTAACAGATTTCTCTATCATAGAGGTAACTGGGTAAATACCTATGTTCTGAAAATGTACAGTCTTTCCTAAGCAATCTCCTGTGAATCAAAAAGTCTTCTTTCACAAATCTTCCTTATAGGAGAACTCAAAATAATATACGGAGATATTCCCTTGTCCACAAGATGGAGCTTAATCCCTCCTATTGAGGATGTGCTAGATTTAGTGGCTCATTCCCAAATAATGGAGTAGAGAAAAGGAAAAGAGTGACTTTGCAGTAGACAGACCTAAGCAACACCTCCTTAAGCAAGTGATGAAGGTTCTCGGCATCTGTGTTGTCACATGGATGTGATACATTCTTTGATATTACATGATGAGACGAAAACTCTCTGTGGTTGGTCTTCATTCCTAAAGCCCATAATTCTCATCTTATCATGAGAAAAATATCGGGCAAATCCAAACTGGTTTTGCCTGGCCCCTATTCCTCAAGACTGTCCAGGTTATAAAAGATAAGAGAAGAAACAACTGTTACAGACCAGGGGAAACTAGGGACATGACAACTAAATGCAATGTAGTACCTTTTCCTGGATCCTGCATCAGGAAGAGGACATTCATGGGAAACCTAAATATCCTGAAAAATCTAAATAAAGTATGGAATTACCTCAATAGTAATGTACTAATGTCAGTTTCCTAGTTTTGACAAATGGACCACAGTAATGTATGATTTCAGTGATGGGGGAAGCTAGTGGGGGAGGGGGGTACAAGGTCATATTTTTCTATCTTTGCAACTTGTCTGCAAATCTAAAATTATTTCAAAATAAATTTTTTTTTAAAGTCTGCTGCTACAGAAGTTGCATTGGTAATTAAGAAATAGCATGAAATAAGGAAAGTCACATAACGTTAGCTGTTCATGAATAATGTAAGGAAAACACAGAACGAAAATTTAAAATATGACCAGGTAACTGAAGAAAAACAAAGATTATCTGCTTCTTTACTTCTCAGCACAATTAGAAGGGAATGACACCTCTCTTCATTACAGTACTCTTTTTCTATTTTTCCTTCAGTCATACTCCAGTACATTAAATTAAAAAAAAAAAAAGTTTTTCTAGATTTTTCTTAATCTCCTCACTGAAGCAGCATGTTGATGTCATGACCATTTCCACTCTCCCTGTGGCTCTTTGGTTTCCCAGTAACGATTCTATCTTATTTCAATAATAGCACCTCGACTGTTTGGGAGCTGCACTAAGTAGTGTCTAGCAAGACTATGAATCAGATTGTAAAGCCCCCCCAGCCAAGGCAGGACATATGTTCAAATTTAGGACAGTGCTAATGACTGCCTAGAATCTGAAATCTGCAGTGAGGGATTTAACATATGCCACTTTGTTATTCCAGGAGCTGGACTCTCATTAGTCTGCTACCTAGACAGCTTGAATTTCCCAGATTCTGTTTTCTAGACTGGTTCTCCAATCTTGCATCACTAAAGGAGCTCTCCTACATTCCCCAAATAAAATTATCTCCCCCCCCACCCACTCCAGGCCTATTAGAGGGGCAGCCATTCACATTATTCCTCGGGAATGTTCTGGAACGTGTGCATATTTTAAGTTAATACATGGAAGTTCAGTGACTAAGTTGTTCAGCTGAGCATCCAGATGAAATCACACCGCATTTAACATTTACCATTAATGTCAAAATATTCTCTTCTCTGTGTTAAATCATCACTGTAAAACTACCTGATAACAATTCAGAATTCTTTTTCTGTTTTGTTAGGCCTTGTATAGGTTAAGAATAGCTGGTCAAGGGCACCTGGGTGGCTCAGTCACTTGAGCATCTGCTTTCAGCTCAGGTCATGATCCCAGGATACTGGGATCGAGTCCAGCATCAGGCTCCCAGCTCAGTGGGGAGCCTGCTTCTCCCTCTCTCCTTCTCCCCTGCTCATGATCTTTCTTATGTGCTCTCTCTCTCTTCCAAATAAATAAATAAAATCTTAAAAAAAGGGGCGCCTGGGTGGCTCAGTGGGTTAAAGCCTCTGCTTTCGGCTCGGGTCATGATCCCAGGGTCCTGGGATCGAGCCCCACATCGGGCTCTCTGCTCCGCGGAGAGCCTGCTTCCTCCTCTCTCTCCCTGCCTGCCTCTCTTGCCTACTTGTAATCTCTGTCTGTCAAATAAATAAATAAAATCTTAAAAAAAAA